>WMED01001899.1:0-25803 GCA_019650415.1 Pipa parva
CTTATTTATGAGTAACTAAATAAATCTGTGTTTTTTTTTGTTTTTGTTTTTTTTCATAGCTTTCCTTTTAGTGGGATTTATACCTAGTGATTACATTTTTAGGAACTACAATTCCCAGCATACTCTTGAAACTGTTATCTTCATGTTGAACGTGTCATTCATAATAGTAAGAGGGCTGTACATTTGCATAGGTAAATGTGCGGAAATTGATTTGAACAGTGTAATGTTGCTAATTCCAGTAAGCATTCTTACATCTAAATCCTTCTGAATTGATACATGATGCACACATGTAACATAATATAGTTTAGGATTCCTGTAATTTATAGCATTATAAACATCTGACTTCTGAAAATTATGTAAAGAATAAGGTTCCATTACCCATTATTATCCATGACTTTTCAGCGCAAATGATGGCTTAAGTAAACATATAAGTTTTAATTTCCCATTTGAGGCCCCTTCCAGAATACATCATGTTGTGCTAGTATGTCAGACCAGCTCAGTTACATTATTCTTTTTGCAAATCACACTCATGCATTCATACTGCGTAATCACACCAGTCGATGTATGCACTCTGGTGTCATCGCACTCATCCCTATAGAGTTGCACAGAATAAAATATTTTATATGTTTAGCCAGATGAAAATGGACTTTCAGGTCCCCCAACACCCGGAAATGAAGCTCACAAAAAGTATTCAGAATGCCTAATAACATATTTTTGTAATAGGTTTTCATTAACCAAATGTATTCGTGTGATACAATTAAAGGGGGGAGGTTGATTTGCAAATGAAGTCTGATGGTTAGCCATAAGGAATGGAAACAAAACAGAAGAAGTGCCTCATGCTGCTACTGATTGTATCACACATTTGGTTAATGAAGATCTATTACACAAATGTTTTATTAGGCATTCTGAACACTTTTTGGGCGTTTCATTTCCAGGTGTTAGGGGACCTTTAACTTCCAATGAAGAGCATCTGGAGCTGAACACATTGAAACATGACAGTCTAAAAGAGGCCTCTTTTTAGTTGTTCATCTCTGGCAAGTGCTGAAAGACAACAAATCCCACAGATCATTCTGAGAGCAACAGTGGGAGCTAAAAGTAGTGGCAGTAGATGCCAGATCCCTCACAATTCATCCATAAAGTTAGATGCTTCTTTTTATGGGTCACACACACATAAGGTCTCTAAACCAGCTGGTCAATCATTATCATGAACCAGACTGAGTCTTTACCCATGATATGACAGTGGGCATATAAGATTACCCATTGTAACCTGTTCTTGAACACACACATATAGTTTAGGAAGCTAACGTATAACCAAGGCTCTCCTTAGAAATTCCCTCTAGGTAGGAGTCAGCAAGTGATTGTAAGCTCTACGGGGCAGGGATCTCCAACCTCTTGTGTCAAATGCAACCTAGTACTTAAAGTGATGTATCCTTGTGATATTTTACTTGTATTGTTTAATGCACTTTTCCCATGTCTCTATTATATTTGCATTGCTGAATTGTACAGTGCAGCATAAATTTGTGGTGCTTTATAAATAAAATTGTACACATACATACAAACGAGTCACTTTTAGTTGCAGATGTCTGTTTGGTACCTGCCAGAGATGCACAGCCTCTCCAGGATTGATCCTGATGAATATTAGAAAGCACTTCACATGTCATGGAGAGACTTTACAGATTAAATGGATTTAAATTAATGCATGAATGTTGTATCCAATGTACATATACATGTTACTGTTACGGTCTATGGAAAAGTTAGATGCAATTAAAGTAGAACAGAAATAGCTGTGTAAACTAACTTTGCAGCAATCAGTCATTGCACAGAAAGGTCTGTACAGCCTACAGCATAGGTGTGCATATATTAGGATTTCTGAAGTATTTGTGTGAATATATGCCCTTTCCTATAACTGAAGTTTAGTTGCCTAGTCACTAGTGCAACAAATGCCTAAAGTTAATCATATTCACGAGTTTTTGTAGATTTTTTAGAGCAGATACTTCCAGTCTGTATCTCTGGCCCCTATTCTGGTAATGCCAGAGTTGCCTGCAGGAAGAATGGATTTCCATTAATAATGCATTGCATAGTCCCACTATGTGTATATTTAGCTTCACTACAGTGGGGACAATTCATGCTTTGCTTTAAACCACTGGTTCTCAAACTATGAGGCACAAAGCTAAGTTAGGTAAGGGAACCTTATATAGCTGGAACAGTTTGGTTTTGTCTAGTGACCCTAACAAATAGCCTTTAGTTATATGATGTAAGTGGGTTTTTAGTATGTCATTTTCCGTAATATTCAGTAGACCCATACATTGCATGTTAAGGAAGAACTATAGGCTTGTAAAGTCTAAGAGAGATTTACAATGGGGAAGGGGGGATATATTCACTGATTACACTGTTAAGTTAGGGCGCAGTAAACATATCGCGCTCCTGGAAAACACACCGGCACCATTACATTGGCATGTTTTCAGGATGCATTTTATACATAAATAATAGGCATTAACATGTCGCTTTTCTTTCCGGCGTGATCGTCGCTATTGTTCAATTCCTATTGCTACTAATTTGGTTGTATTGTTCACATCCTTACGCTAGTAAAATGCAACATGAAGTGTTCTGGAGCATGTGCCCTCTCTATGAAATGCAAGTGTAACAGTGCAAATGTATCTGTCATTACGTTCAATGTTTTTTTCACGATGCGTATTTTTGGCATTTTTAAAAAAAATGATGCACACCTATACGCTAATGTGACCCTGGCCTTAGACTCCAGCTCTGCCCCTGCGGTCTACTATGCTGCCGATCTCTTCTGGGCTTGAAGAGCCAATGTGGTCTTCTTCTCTTCCTTCCTGTCAGTTCTGACAAAAAGAGCAAGAGCAATAGCAAAAAAACTGCTAACAGTGTGATCAGTGAGTATTCCCCCATCTTGCAAATCACCCCTAGTCTAAACAAACCTATAGTACTCCTTTAAAGGAAAACTATAGGCTAATAATAATCACTGAATGGTGATTTAAGCTCCACTGCTGCCCCCGATCTCTGTAATTTGCCAGTGTCTTCTTGTGTTGACAGGCGCCATTATCCTGACTTCTTCTTCCTGTGAGTTTTCTGATGTAAAATTGCTACTGCGCTTGCTCTATTTAGCAAAAAATCACAGGAAGAGGAAGCAAAGAGGATTGTGGCACCTGTCAAGACAAGAAGACATTGGAAATATACAGAGAGCGTTTCCCCCCTCCTCTTTAACATGTTGAGCCTATAATTCTTATTTAATTACTATTGGTTCAAAGGTTAGAAATGCTAAGTAGCATTTTTTTCAAGGTTCTTAGTTGTTCACAAGTTGTGTGACTGCCATACAATTAAGGCGCTACCATTGCCATATAACTGGTGCGGTAGCTTGATGGCTGAAAGCTCTTCTTATAATAATGGGTGCTAGCTGTGTGTCTAATGTGTTTTATTATGCGGTAGCAATGTAAAATGTGTATAACCACAACTGTATAGTATCCAATAGACCATAGAGCTGACCATGTGGAGAAACCAAGGACCAAGTCAAAAAAGGTTTTAAAACCACGGCTTTAAACTGTACAGCTAAGTGGAGTATTCCCATGCAATTAGTAGTTCAACTGTGCAATGTTCCCACTCAGCACAGCAGCAATATTCTATTTCTCATAGCATATTTGTACCATACCTCTTAAGTTAACTTTGCATAGTTAATATCTTAGTTATGGTTGAAGCATGATTAAAATTTTATAAACAATTTCCAAAGTGAGTTGTTAAGGATCGTGTTATTATTCTAATGCATGTGCCTTTTTTACTCTTCTGTAAAGGCAATGGGTACACATTCTTCTGCAAGCAATTCTTGTGCGCTGACGGTTAATGTTCAAAATCTGCCTGGGGATAAATAATCCTATTCATTTTCCTTACATTCACTGCTTTGCCTGCAGAACATTATTCAACCAGAGACAGCGAGAGTGCTACTGCTGATTCTATCCTGCTGTTCTCAAAGTTGAACGTCCTGGAGCTAAAATGTCGATCAGTGAATTCATTTGTGTTTGGCCAGGTAGATGGCTTTGCGCCGATAGGGCCGCTGTAGAGTTCCTTGGATAAGGAAATAGGAAAGCGGGTGTAATGATCTGTGCTGAATTAATTCAGTATATTTCACGTTTTGCTTTTTTTTTTAAGGTTTAGTTTTGATAAAGGTCAGGATGACAGCAGCATTTGTTAATCTTCTCATTTCCGTACAAAACTGTGGTTATTGGAATGCAATCTACATGTAGCACACATGTAATACATATCGAGATAAAGTGATGTGTCAGAGTCATTATGCAAGCCTATTAAGCACGGGTCAGTGGGAGCTTATACATTTAGGGTGGCAACCTAGCAGTGACAGACTAAAGCATCTTGGGTCCTCCAGATTTCAAGGCCCACAGTCTATATGCAGAAGTTACAATGTAAACATGCACACCAGAAATATCGTAATAAATGATAAATAACCCAAAATACATGAAAGATGTCAGCTACTTCAGAGAGAGTGTAATTATCTTATGACACAGCCAAGGTAGTTAGTGTAATTATCTTATGACACAGCCAAGGTACAAATGTTAAAAAAAAAGATAAGACCAGCCCTGAGTCCTCCAATGCCAGGGCCCCTCTGCAAGATCCTTAGGTATTAATATGTAATAAATAAAGTTAGGAGCTGGCTGAAGCATGGGTTTTCAGATCAAGGTGCCAACAAATACACAGTACTTAGGTAGCTTCATTGTACTAATGTAACTAGGATGCCCTCCTCTCCTTCTGCCTAATGAAATTGTTGTTTATTATTTATTTATAAGCTAAAATACACATATGACACATTTCCCGTTGGTTGTTATTAGCCCACTCTTTAATCTTAAATTCTACGAGAATCAGGTTCCAGACATTTAGGGGGTTAATTCACTAAAGTCCAAATTGTTGCGTATAGGTGCGAATTCACCAGATAAAGACAGTCGCAATAGGCTGCTACTGTCACAGTCGCGCCTTTATAATGAGAATATTGTCGCAGTCGCAACTTTATTATGGGAAAATTGTCGCAATATTAACATAAAAAAAAATTAGTTGCGACTTGCGACTTTACAATGGGGAAATTGTCAAGGATTTTCTATGGGAACCCGCTGTTTGTGAATTCGACAGTTGAATTCCCACCTTAGTGAATAACCCCCTTATTATTTGAAGGACATCTGCCGAGTAATACATTACTGAGAATTTTACAGTCAGTCAAAAATATGGTACTATGCTTCATGTTACAGTAGGTACACTTGGAGGCGCTACAGCAGTGTTAAACTAACTTTTAGTTTAACAGGTACGGAGTATGTATTACTAGGGCTTGCTCATCAGCTGAATATTTGTTTTACTCATCGCTGGAAGACAAGTAAAAACATTCAGGAGGGACTGCACTATGTGTTCACCAATAAAATAGCAGTAAGCTTTGTAGGCGTGACTGTACTCTATATTCCCCAGTGAACCTTAAACACTCAGGGAAGGATTCCATTGTATGTTCTAAAATAAGATGATATTAAGGGGGGGAATTCAGCAAGCAGTGAAGTGAGCCGAACGCTTCGGAGCTCACTTCGCTGCTTTCTGAATTCCTCCCTAAACCTTTTAGGGGAGATCCTGTTGTGTTTTCCCCAATTTGATTAAACTAAAATGTGTTTTTCTTGAAGACAGCTTAACCAGTAGGAAAACATTAAATTCATAGATATAAACAATCCAGTGGATTTATATTTAAGCTATGAGGTAGCAGAATTTTTTTTTCTCTTAGTATTTTTACCATCTTGACTTCTTCCTTCTACTTCTTAATTCCCCACTACTTGATATAATTTGCTTGAAACTGGATGCACCATGTTGCTTTAAGTAAGATAGAAACCTGGGCCCTGTAATAACATAGTGAAAAGTAAGTGCTTTAAGGTCCAGCTGTGTGAAATGAAGTTACTTGCACCAATGGGACATACATGAATGGTAGTGCTAAGGGGAGAAGAACTGGACTTTTTATTGGCTGACAGCTATGTTTCAGGACTCAACAAATGTCTCCAGTACCACAGCCATTCCCGTCATATTTTTCTAGGTTGTGTATAGTAAGATTTGCTAGCCTATAATTATCAATAAAAAAAACATTGTCCACTGTTGGCTTGATAGAACTAACCCAAAGCCAATGTTTGACTACAATTATATCTGTCTAGGAGTTGGCCATGGAGAGATGGCTTAAAGTTAAGGAAACCAATGAATTCTGTATATTGTGCATATTTCAGTAAAGTTCTATGGGTTAGACTCAGGGCCAAAATCTATAAGATTTCCTTATGTTTGGTCAGATGGATTCCCTCATAACTCAGGTAAAGAGATAAACAGCAAATGACAGCTCCCCTCTGTTTAGGATGATATTTGAACATAATAATTATTTTTAGCAGATTCGAACAAATCGTCATGAACCTGCACAATATGTTTAGAGAAAGGCTTAGCAGAATGCTCCTGTTTATAAATAGACAGTGTTACAGCAGTTTGTTTTGCAATGATTTCTCTTTCTCTTCTACCTCGTTTTTAAGATTATTACTGTTTGATTTAAATTTCCATATGGTTTTTCAGGCCCTGATCATTATGTGCAAGACAAGTTGCATAGATAAATATCCACGTTAAAAATAGCCTTGATCATCTTCATTACTATTACTTTTGAGGTCAGTGTGACTGAGTCTTGTTCACAGGGTCATTGCCGAGAGCTTGGTTGCTATTCGCATATGAAAAGATATATATATTTTTTTATTTTATTGGAGAGAGCATAGTTAAGTAAAAAAAAAAAAAAATCACAGCAGAATTCTTTCATGTCATTCTTTATTAAATATACTTCCAACCAGGGACAGGTGGAACAGACAACCACACAGGAAACAGTCCATAGAGGTACTTCCAATCAACCCCCTTCAAATCAAAGACACTAATGCAATAAAGCAACTAGAGACATGCCCACAATCTATTTATAGGGGGCTCAGCTTTCAACCTTGTACTGTGCACCATGAGTGATAGAAACTGCTTTGTTATACTGAAAAACAGATGGAGTACGGGAGCCATGATAGTTACTGTTCTTCCTCACTCCCAAAAAGTTTTTTATAGGATACAAGTGTTTCAGTAATGTATGTTTTGCAAAATGCTTGCAGTGTTTATTTCCAACATGGTAATTTAATCTAAAGATGTACTTTATGTTTCATTCAAAGGGAAATAAAACTTTGTTGTTTTTTTTGCACAGGTTCAACATTGCTCCAGTTTGAAATGTAAATCTGACTTTCAGTGAATAACTCCCCGTTCTGAATTTCCTGTCTTAAAGGAACAGTTCAGTCTGTTTTTTGAAGCACTTTGTTGTATTGAAAATGACCAATAGGGTTTGAAATGCACTGCTTTTTCCTTTGCTTCCTTTCTCACCAGCAACCGGCTCCCTGCTATCAACCACTGCACCGCCGACACTACGGCAGGGCAGGAGGGACAAATCTTGTCAGATGTCTTCAGTGATCAAATCAAACTTTTCCTGCAAAATTGAATGCAATTTGTCCCTCCTGCCCTGCCATAGTGTCGGTGAAGCAGTTGGTGGATGGCAGGGAGTCAAAAAGCATTTCATGAAGTATATTAGTTTCACATCCTATTAGTCATTTTAAAAAAACAAAAAAGGTTTTAAAACTAAACCCTTCTAGGGGGTCATATCAAAATGTCTACAAACGTACTGGTTTCAATAGCCTTGTACATTTTTTTGCAGCACTATAATCGTTCTATTACTGACTCTTTGGTTTTGAGAAACTTTGCTTTTTCTTGTCTAGCTTTGCAGTTCCTCCGAAAGGAAGCATTCTTCTGCCCTCTGACCCTTTGCACTCACAATTTTATAGCTCTAAATCCAATGAATATGCATGGTAAGTGGTTTTTCTAAAATGGTAGCAGATTCCTCTCTGTCCTCATATTCCTATTTGTTCTTAGTTCCCACACCTCTTAGACCTTGTTATACAACATATTACACTATCCCTCTGTAATCCTCGTTGCTTATTATCTGCTTCCATGGGTTGCTTTGTAAGTCAGATGCCTGAGAGATTAGGTACGGGGTTTTCCGCTGCTGAGATTTGTTTCCACCTGTGATTAAAAAATAACTGGGTGAATCTTTTTGCATCAAATGACTACCATTAACCCTGCATTTGATTTTAAATCAGTGGATATACTATAAGAACTGTAGAGTCAGGGACTCTGGGTAAATTGTTAGTGTGATTACACTTCCCTCTTCCTGTATTTGAAGCACCACAGTCTTCTCTGCTGTAATTTGCAGTGAACAGATTGCACATATTCATAAAATAGTGCAGAATCAGTAAATTGAAGTGCAAATTCAATGCTTAGTGTTAACAATCGAAGTGATACATAACGTGGTGATAGCTTTGGAGAATACTTAGATAGCCATGATCTGTGCCTATTAGACAAAAAGCCAAATGTCCAGCAAAAATAGCAGTGAATGAAGTAATTAGGCAATCGAGCATTAAAGACTGTCAAATCAACAATATATCTCCAAAGCCAAACCAACAACAAAGTATCAAAAATCCAAAATCAGCAGTGCATAGAAAAAAATACATAAGTAACCCTTCAGCAGAATTATAACATTAAATGGCAAATGAAGTGTGTGAGGGTCCATAGAATGCCATATTCCCACTGTGTGAGGTGGGCATCTTCCCACCTTTTACCCTATCCTGGTTGCTAGGTGGGATAGGGGGAATTATTAAAAATATTAAAATATTGTGCAATTCTCCCCCAAACCCAAGAAGGGAGCAGGGAGCATATATTCCAGGAAGGGGTCCAGAGCACTCCCATTACTTCTCCCTATCTGTATCAACCGATGGAGTGAAAAGACAAGTCAACTCTTGGCTGGGGGGATATAGGTCAGTATCCTGGTGAGGGCAGTCACTGACTATCTTCTCTTACTCCCAATTTACTGGTGCAACTACTGCACTTGCTCTTTTCGGTAAAACAGAGAGGAACTGAAAGGAAAGAGGACTACAGTGGTTGACAAACGCAGAAGATTTCGGCATTATAGAAGATAGCAGGGGGCAGCGCTAGATCTTAAAAGAGGTATTGGTAAGTATAAAACGCCCTTTCTTGCTAATCACCCCTAGACAATCGAAGCTTATAGTTCTCCTTTAATGAATTCCCTGATTTTAAGTGTTCTTGTGCAAAAATTCAGACTAGTGTTGTACATATTAGACTCCATTTTGCTGCATCACCTAAAATACTTATGATGCTGAATAGGCAGTGTTGGAAAACTATATTTTTTTGGTGTTTGCAAATTCACTCTGCTATGTGCTACCTTGGAATTGAATTAATCACCTCTTCTGTCTTACTACTTTGCTTGCTTGCCTACTGTACAACATCTGTCCATTTCAACAAGCACATGATCTAGGGGGAATTCAGTATTCAGCGATGTGAGCTCCGAAGCCTCCGGCTCACTTCGCAACTCTTTTGGTCTCGCCGAGACGGGAATCCCTTTAATGCGCATGCTGATGTCCGCATGCAGGAAATCAGCATGCACATAATACTATTTGCAAAGTGAGCCAGAGGCTTCGGAGCTCACTTCACTGCATGCTGAATGGAATATTAAATGCATGCTAGTGGAATATTAAAAGTTGTAGGTGCAGTTTTGAGTTGACCAAACTTTGCAGTCAATAGAAAACCGTTTTTGAACATTAACTGATTGCTGGGTTTATAACCTATTTACCTAACAGGTAATGTCCCCAAGTAATAGACAGGTTGCGTGTATATGTGCATTCATTTTAGCACTTTTTTGGATTTCTTTATGGTTCAAAAGGATTTAATCCTTGAAAAATACTGAAGTATGTGAGGTGACTGTTTGCAATTTACAGTTTGTTTAGGTCAGAATGCATATAGCTTTAAGGACACTTGCTGTTGACAGTAAAAAAAGGCTATGCTTTAGCCTTAAATTGCTATTGTCATTTTAATACTGGTGCAAACTTTAAAACAAAGCTTATTTTAAAGGACATGTTGGCAACAATTTTAGCACTAACATTGCAATTTTAAGGAGCCTGAGTGTATTAGATTATGTATCTTAGATTTGATTGTGGTCCAGCCATTTGTTTAGACAGAAAAGCCCTGAATTTGAGCCTCATTAACTAAAGTGCAAATTCACTTGTCGAATTCACTTCTCTACAATTCGAGTCACATCACCAAACTAGTCACAAATTCACTTCTCAGGACTGATGAAGTGAAGAATACACTTGCCGAACAGGCAGAAAATGGTGAACGCTGTCAGATGAGTAGTGTGTTGTAGCCAGTCGGATGGAAGTAGGATGAGAAGTCATGCGGAGTGAGGCGAATTAGACAAGTGAAGGGCAGTGATGTCAGTCTCACCATATCCCACTAACTGTATTCTGTGAATATTCTATCTCTATGGCACCTTATCTCTAGGGCATGTTGTCATTTAGTCGCAGTCGCCATTGTCAATTTTGAATTGACAACACTGGAGCCCTGCCATCAATCCCCCAATCCGCCATTTTTGAAATGGCAAAGTCAAACTGGTGAATTTGGAGCAGTTCACCCAGTCCTATTCGCCCCTTCAACACACTCTGCATCTTAGTCAATATTAGAAGTAACTGTGCATGACCATGTGCACGCAAAATGATGCAAAGTGCTTCATAAGTTTGGCACTCTTGTAGTCACGCGAATTGGTGGCATATTCAACACTTCACAGACTTTGCTCAATAAGGGAACATGAGGAAGTGGAGAATATATGCAAATTCACAGCTCTACCCGACTATTCACACTTTAGTCAATGAGGCATTTAATCTCTCTACTTCACCCCTCCCCCATATGTATTGTATTGCAGGGATCTGTTATCATTGTGTTTCCCTTTATTCTATCCCACCCCTGGATCTGATCGAATTCTATAATGACAGCAAGCGTTGGGTGATAACTCGTTTAACACTGATACACAAACATCCCATTGAAGAATAACATTAGCATTTTTTTTTAAAGGCTACATTTAATCCTTTTTTAATTCCAGCTTCATATAATATTTAAGGAGACAGAGTTAATGCTTTTGCTTCACAGCCATTATATTAGGGAATTCCAACATCTGTCAAACACCCCTACAGTGAGAGATGTAATATTATATATTAAAAAAAGCTTTTCTGGTTGATCTGATAAAAGACACAATTGTGATTGATCCTTCTCCACTGTGTAATCTGCATCTGTTGTCTCTGATTTGTTTATCTAAGGATCCAATGTCAATGCCCACCCCGCATGTCAAATATTCAACCTGTTATATCAAATAATATATTGTAGCAAACCTTGCCAATTTTTACACTTACATATAAACAAGCACACCACACAGCAGTGTATGTACACACTTCTAAAGTGGTCTGTTGGACCAATACCTAGTAGCTTGCTAACTGGGCTAAACTGGGCTAGGGCACTTTGCTCCTTGTAATATACAGAACTTGCCCTTAAACGGATGAATACATAATAGGAAAATGCCCAGTCAAGGCATTGGTTGTATTTCAGACAATAGAAAAGTTGAGAACATCAGTAGGATGAACCCCACAGGGCTGGTTCAGAATAATTCTTTGTTTAAAGTGAATGTAACATTTCAGAGCCTTCCTACTTAAGACAATAGGAAAATATCTCTCTTAATGTTTGAAGTGCACCTGTCAGCTCAAGATTACTATAGTTTTATAAAGTATGTGACTTTATAATGTAAATCAAGTATTTAGGAACCCAAAAAACGTTTGCATATTGAAAATACACTTACTTCAATCCCAGCCCAAGTAGAAAACATGGAAGCTGCCATTTTCTGCCTGACCTGCCACTCAAACACTACAGAAACACCTCCTAACATGTAGGCTCTCCTCCCCTGTCTCCAAATCTCACACATGCTCAGTGAAGAGTACTTGTGCACTAGTATTGTAAGATAAGGATTTGGGTTACAGTGCCTGTAGCCAGAATCTACTGCACAGAGAGTCATGCAGAGCTGAGAGTTCCCTAAAGCTTTACACATGTAAATCATTAGATTTACTGTCTATATATCTTAATGGGGGTTAATAGGAAATTATGGGGGATTTTCTGTGTGAATGGGGTTAATGGGGCTTTATGGTGGATTTTCTGTGTCAATGGGGAGTTGTGGGGGATTTTCTGTGCGAATGGGGTATTTTATCAGGGCTTTATCCCATAATCTCCCATTCACACAGAAAATCCCCCACTGACACTGAAAATTCCCCATAACCCCCATTAATTCCCATTAACAATGAAAATTCCCCATAATCCCACATTCAGACCAAAAAACCCCATAATCCCACATTCAGACCAAAAAACCCCATAATCCCACATTCAGACCAAAAAACCCCATAATCCCACATCCAGACCAAAAAACCCACAATCCCCCATTCATACATAAAAAAAACCCATAATACCCCATTCAGACCAAAAAAAAATCCCACAATCCCACATTCATATATAAAAAAATCATAATATCCCATTCAGACCAAAAAAAACCCATAATCCCAATTCTTACATAAAAAACCCCATAATACTCCATTCAGACCAAAAAAAACCACAATCCCCAATCAGACCAAAAAATCCCCACAATCCCCCATTCAGAACAAAATTCCCCCATAATATCCCATTCAGACTAAAGATCTCCCATAATGCCGCATTAACCCCATTCACATAGAAAATCCCCCATAATGCTCCATTAACCCCATTCAGACTAAAAATCCCCCCAATGTCCCATTAACCCCATTCAGACCAAAAATACCCAATAATCCCCCATTAACCACATTCACACAGAAAATTACCATAAACCCTTATTAGAATAAAATACCCATAAAGCCCACAAAACAACCACCCAACAGTGCAACCACCACAAACACCCCCCCACCCATATTGTGTAACCCCCCACAAACACACAACCCCCACAATCATAGTTTGCAACCCACACAAACACACAACCCCCCACAATCATATTTTGTAACCCCCACAAACACACAACACCCCACAATCATATTTTGTAACCCCCACAAACACACAACTCTCATACTGAGTAACAGCCACAAAGACCCACAAAAAAAATTCTGTTTTTAACTTAGTTTGGGTAATTAAATTAATTCCCCTGTTAGAGAATCATTATCATTGACTATATGATCACTTCTCAGCCTTTTGGCTAAGATCAAGTGTAGTGTCATTCTAATCAGGTGATGCTGGGAATTAGACACGGTAGCTTGATCCAATGCCATGGCCAAAAAACACATATGGCATCCCAGCTCCAAGCCCACAGGTAATGTCGTGTGTATACTCCAACCAGGCAAAGGGACCCTGTCGTAATGTATACTACGACCCCAGCGGGACCCTGTCATAACAGTTGGTCAGCCATAGAAACATGGACAGAGCAGGTTTCAGGCCCTGTGGGACGGATGAAAAGGTACACACTGACTAACGTCCTAGAGTGACCCGGAGTAAATGTCTTGTGTATACTCCGACCCCAGCGGGACCCTGTCGTAATGGTTGGTCAGCCATGGAAACATGGGCAGACCCGGTTTCAGACCAGTTGACGGTTGTCGAGTCACATACACATAGACTAAAGTCCTATGGTCTTATTGAGCAGTGAAAATGCCATATATAAGCGAGCAGAGGGGCATACACAACTTTTTAATAATATATATATGTGTATATATATATCATTGACTATAGAAGCCCAAGCGCATGCAATTCCCCACCGCTGGTCTGTGTGAATGTTTGTCCAATCACTAGAATAGGAATGTTCTCAAAGTCTATACCTTTTTAGTTTTTTGTGTTGTGAGCACCAAGTATGTTCCCATCATTCAAATTTGCAATAATAAAATGAAAAGACAATCACAGAAGCAGACTGTGCTGCATTGCCTTTTATTATGTGTATTTACATGCTATACACATGTTTCAGGGCAGCTGCCCTTGTGTATTTCTGTATTGAAGTCTAGCTGAATGCATATTGGAGCAGTGATACGTCACATAGTGGAAGGTAACTTAATATAGACTCAGTGAGCATTGGATCCTGTACAACAGCAGTAGAAACTAGTTTTAGGGTTACACACAAAGAGCATGTTACAAGTTTTTATTTTAAATCCCTGTAATCCTTATCAGTCAATTTCCCAGAATGCTCCCTGATGCTTGGATACAGTCGCCTAAATTTCTGCACTCGGAAGGTTGATGCAGATTTTAAAAAATTCCAAAGCCCCAAGGATTATAAACGAACGTCATACTTTCATTGTGCATCAGTGGCCAGTTGGTCGGAAATCCGATATACATTCTGTTTAACAATGGAGAGGTGACAGATCTATAAAAGTATAGTTTCCAAGGAAACATATTTGAAAGAAAATTTCAGGCAGCCTCATTAATTGCTAAGGAAACTGCAATGCTGAACATGATAAACCTATTTGTATATATAGTTGCACCCCCTTTTTCTCATGCATTCCCTAAGTACTTAAAGGCATAGGATTATTAAAGACTTAAAATGCACGGCAAAACATTTGTATACGTAACCTTCTCTTTCCTTTGTGTTGCATGATTTCTATTTTAAAATAAATTTACATTTAATTTATCGTGCTGTTAGACCGCTGTAGAAATAAATTATTTGAAGTTTAATGAAAGGAATGATGCTGGAATTAGCTGGGTGGGTTTTTGATAAAGGCTGCAGAGAGAAATTGTTAAAGATAAGTGGCAGAGGTTCTTTTTGATTTAAATGCCACTCAGTGCATGTGCCGAGAAATATCATGGTGGCATAGCATTAGAGACAATCTGTGTGGCACAAACCAGTTCAATGTATGCAAACTAATAAGCCAACAAAACTTCTGGTCTCTAAAATACCTTTGGTATATTTTGTCCTAATAAAGGATAGAAATACATAAAATCCTATTTTATTTATTCAATTGGAGGAAGATTTGGCCCCAACCACATATTTACCTGGAGCCAGAAAACTTCCTTAGTCTGTCTGTGCCATGAACCACTTTTCCAACCTTTACAGCTTGGTATAAATATTTTGTTGAGTTGTTAATTTGATGTACACAACAATAAATGAACAAGTCAACAAAATATTTAGGTGAGATTGACTGGGGATGCTAGCCTTTTAATTTGTCATACTGTCAGGGGAGTTAATCATTGGGGCAAATGTTTACTGAGTTCTAACATTATCAGTTTGCCTTCACTTGTACTGTACTAGGGAGCCATATTAATGAAATCTAAACTCTGGTTGCAAAGGTTTACTAGACCTCCACAAACGATTCTGACGAATTTCCATGACTGTAACCAATAAAAAAAACAATGTGGCGTACCCTGAAATAAGTGCAATGCATATAAACTCAGACTGCTCGCTGTGTTACAACCAATGGAAATCCCATTTTATTGCAGAACAAGTTTACACAATTTATGGGGGAGCAACCACCTCCCTTCATCTTGTACATCCCGAAACTTGTTCCGCAATAAAATGGGGATTTCCATTTGAAATAACATGATGAGTAGCCTGGATTTATTTCCATTGCATGAGTTGTTTTGGGTCAACTAGATCCCTTTTTCCCGGCCAGTTTCTAGATAAAGCAAAGGAGAATGTGACATGATTGCTTAACTCTTATATTCTGAAACTTACCTGCAACTACAGTTCATATATCCAGCTAATTAGATATCTGATTAGTTGACTGAAGATGCTTCTCCTTTGTTGTACGGACCTCTCTAATAGCTATGGATTCCTGTTAGTTTTATTGCTTTACCCTATAATCATACGGCATACAGATACCCCCTCACAGCCATCAGTTCTGGATAGTGTTTCATCTGGAAGTCTACATAACTTTCAGATCATAGTCACATGAGTGCAAAATGTTGAGGAGTGGAAAAATGTTACAATTTACAGAACTAAATGAGTCCTTAAAATCTACTATTGCCTTCACAAAAGAAAATATTAGACGAGAGAGTTTATTCTTGGCTATATGTGTTTGGTTCTGGGAGTCATGCTCTGTTCTGGCCGCTGTGTAACATTTTGTGGGTGGTATTTTTCTCTTTCTCTCTGGGGTGTATGACACATTAATTCCCAGCACAGCCTGTGCACAGAAGGCTCATCCCTAGTGTTCTAGCATTACATTGGCACTGAATTCACCTCCAAGAGATTGATGCAATTTCGCTCCTCAATCACCAGAATAAATTTCCCCTGTGAATTTCCATTGATATTGGAATGGTCTCTTGGATGTACATCAATTATAATTAAAATTTCCCTTCTTAAATACAGAAATAACTTTTCGCATATCAGATTTCCATCCCAATTACTAAGAAACACATGCCACTGCATCCACAATTCATATATTCATTAAATGCTGGTCCAGTTCCATCTAGCAGGTGGCTGTGCTTGGACCTTTCAAAGAGTTTTATTAGAGCTCATATTTCTTTATTTTAAATGCCACCATATTAAAATGCTCAATAAAAAAAAACACCAGATAACTCTGAGATGTTTTGTCTAAGAACATATAGAAATGGTCCTTGCAAACTGGACGTCAGGAGGGGCACCCCACCCTCTGGATACGCGAACAATAAACAAAGTGGCTGAGTCCATAAAAATATGGTTTATTTGCCATCTTCAAAGAACAGGGTTCTACTGGACTGTTTTTTGAAGAGAGCAAATAAACCAATATTTTTATGGACGCAGCCACTTTGTCTATTGTTCATGATTTCTCTAAGTTCATTCTAAGATCTTTGAAGCTTAAATTGGACCTGTCCGGATCTGCTCCGATGCCCAAGGAATCTCACGTCGGGTTAAGTGGGGTTAAAAGGATGGCTGACATTAAAGTTTCTCCAATCAGATCCCTTAAATCACAATCTAGCAGGGATCTGATTGGAGGAGCTATAATGTCCATTATCATTTAGCTCCACCAAACCCGGACTTTTGATTCAAGTTGTGGAAAAGAATCAGGGAGTTTGTGTCTTTTACTGTAGTCTTAGCTGAATGCTAAGCATTTTAGCTTTCTAAAAGAAATGCTTTCAGCATTCAGCTAAGACAGTAGACAGATCCACTTTAACTGGGCAGTAGACCTTTTGAGATCTTTTCCATCAAAATGAACTTGCTACTATTATTATTAATAAGTAATTAATCGCCTGTGTGTAGCTCAAAGTATATGTATATATGTAAATATATGCTTTTGAATTAGCTGTGAATTAAAATGATTGGCCAGGTACTGTGATTACAATGTTGACTTGTTTCCAATTGGCAGAAATGCTGTCTAGTCCAATCATATGCAAGCTATCAGCCTCCTAAGTTACAAAGGGTTGTCACAGGTATATTATCTTTTTATAAGTAAGATTGTAGTGAAATAATACCACTTTTTTATCAGTATGAATATTTTTGCATTGTTAGAGCTTACAGGTATTAATTAAATTCAATGTCCACATATCTATTTTGAGCATTGGTATACATTTGGAGGTTTTTAATAACTTTTTAATGAAAAACAGATGCAGGAATTGTATTTTCTCTTCCTCCTGAAAGAGCTCACTATGTAGTTATGTTCACTTTCCAGAGTGACAGTGTTACATACTGTATCTGCAAACTGCACGTCAAGCTCTTTGATAGACATGCACATCATATTAACAATGAAATATCAGTTTTCATAGAAAGGCATACATTCACATAGAGGTTTCCATTGGTAAAGGGTTCCTTAAAGTATCCTTAACTTCTTTCCAATCTGCCAATTGCCAACCCACTGGAGGATGGAACATTTCTTTTTGAAGGCAGTCACAACAAGGGAAAACATATTCTGCTTTTGTTTTGTCTTATGGCTTTCAAATCAGGGTCACATTAACACAGAAACACATTTATGTCTCTCTCTGAAATCTAGTTACCAATATGTCTGAACATTTCCTCCTGACTGACAGCCTAGCTCAGTGCAACGTGAAGTGTTTGAGATGCCTGTCAACCTTATATATATGCATGTTGCAGTGACTGTTCATATATATCTCTCACTCTGCAAATCATTTATACAGTTCCTTGAAACATGGATACACCACATGCAGGGATCAGTTTGGGATTAAAACAAATCCTGTGTTTTATATTTCATTGATTTTTGAAAAACTCTATTGATACCAATGGTTTTAATATTGCCCTGTCACCAACTAAACCAAACTGTACTATAACACTACTGAGTGATGCTGAAGACTCTTCATCCACCTGACCTGAATAGTTGTCACTGGCATTCTATTCAATATATTTTGCAAGAAGAATTACAATCTATACTCTTGTTTAAAGAAGGACTTCTACTATCCACATTGTCATAGTGAAATGAAGGATTTATGTACAGGCTAAGGTGTATTATGTACTAGGAGTGGGGGCTTGGGCCATTTTGAATAGTAACTGGTTTACTGATGTAGAATATGCTTTGGGACTGTGTTGTTTCCTGGTTCCTTGCCATTATAGCCAAAAGCAGATGAAAATTAAAAAATTAAAATTCCTTTATACCGGCATTTTTTTATACATTGTCAAAAATAGGGAAAAGAGAGATAACTACCAAACTTCTGGCATTCTAAGCCAACCAGGTCTTTGCTGTAATCCTTAAATAAACCACCTATTTTAATAAAGCTTTTCTTAATCATCAGTCTAGTTTCCCAGTACTTGCTTAATATAAGCCAGAACTTTGATGAACAGTAATGTTCTACATTGTCTTTAACACCTTTACAGTGCAAGATTTCAAACCATGCCATCTTACTCAGTTGGCTTCATCCCATGAACCTTCGATATAAAATGATCTTTATGACTAAAATTAATTAAAAATTATTTTAAAAAAGCACTAAACTCTTTGGGTTGAAATTTATTAAAGTCGGAAAGACCACTCTGGGTCTTTCCGACTTTACAGAGAGAAATCTCGGGCTGATCTCCCGAGATTTCATTTGAGATTTCGAGATAGAGTTTTTCAATCTCGAGTTTTCGAATTCTTTTCCATGGATAGGTAGCCATGTTTTACATTAGTGGCATGGTTATCTTTACATGAAAAATACCAAAAATTCCAAATCATGAAACTTGATCTCATGATCACGAATGAAATCTCGAGAGAATAAAACAAGATTTCTGTCGGTAAAGCCGGAAAGACCCAGAGCGACTTTAATAATAAATTTGAATAAATATGCATGCAATACATGTTGATACTGTGTCCTTCATGACTGTAAATGGTTGATAAATATTGCTACATTTTGTGAAACCCTGCTCTGCTGAGTTGGACATAGGCACTGACTGGCAGAGAATATATTAACTGATATATACTGTACATATATATATATATATATATATATATACATATAAAATGTGATTGCCTTTTTGGAAAACTATCATAAAAGACTGTGACTGACACCTCATTCGTGTTCAGTTGGTAAGCAGGAGTGGCTGGAAGCTATCCGGAGGCAAGTAAAGCCATGTAATGATCCGCTAAGAATGGTAAGTTAATAGGCACAGCTGAAGTAGTGGGTGTTGCTAATGTATCATTGATATCTGCTGTGATGCAATAAGAAGCTTTTGTGGTATCTCAGATAAGAATGGACTCTGTAAATAATGCATTACTCTACTGGGAATGTATATCTGTAATCACTTATTTCTTCTCCATCATGTAATTATGGATAGCCAAAAGGTCAATTAAGGGATCAACAATATAAAAGTACAAATGTCCTATGTGGATTGATATTCTAGTCTTTTCTGTCTAGCGATTATAAAATTGTTTATAAGTTCAGATTTTCCTCGCTGTAAGTTTTGTTAATATATTATATATAATATATGTTCTTGATGAAGGTAACAGTATGATGGTCAAAACATTGGTTGTGAAAAATAATACTTTCAAGGGAATGTTCTGGATGATGTTTTAAGTGAGCAAACAATGATCCAATAAAGTTGGCAACCTTTTGATAAAGATCTACCGGTAGTTGTGCAAAATATTCTTAATATACATATTATTTTATATTATATTATATTATATATTATATTGTATTATATTATATAGGATCAGTGATATTGCCTTGGTCCTGTGTGTTTGCTATGACTGGTGTAGTGTCAACATCAAGAGCATCAAAAAAAATGAATGAGTTTATTTTCTCAATTGGCTGAGTTAAATCTGCTGGAACATTTTACCAGGGGCAGAACTAAAGATGTTTAATTTGTGAATTTGATAACATTTTGCATTGTAGATGATCTAAAGTGCACTGTGAAATTGATTTAAAAAAATCTGTTAAGTATAGTATGTGTTAAAAAAACAAACAAAAAAACAGACACCCATGATTATTTAATATATTCTTTTAAAATTACGTTTCAGGGCTTTGGCCGATATTTTGATACAGCAAGGACCAATTCCTATACCGCATTGTGAAAGAGAGGCCATTTCCGCTGTAGACAATTCCCCGAAGGAGAACACACCCGTCAGAACCTCAAAAAATCATTACACTCCCGTTCGAACAACCAAATCCAACCATGGAACAGGTGGGTAATGTCTTGCCTTTATATTTTTATAGCTTTTAAATTAGGTTGAATAATTAGACTGCAAAATACAATTACTGAGATCTCATACACTGGTGTCCCATGTAGCGATTAGTTGGGCTGATGTGGTCAACCACATGGCAATGCAAGGCAAGCATGTTTCCTTTTCTGTTGCTTACTTTCCCTGCAGATGAAACTGCATGCAGCAGTTTTATGGATTGCTGCCAAAGATGTGCATGTGTGTGGACAGGGCAATGGAATTCCCCTGTTTACATAGCCCACACTCATCCACTTTGTTAAGAATTGATGGCAAACAGTTTACTATGGTTGGGCACATCAAAATGGCTGCTCATAAATTGATTCATTCAATGTAAATGGTTTCAAAATATCTTCTGAATTAATCATTTGGAACTGTTCTTGTGTGGGTTCAATGATCAATCAACGGCCATTGCTTTGATTGATGACATCAGTCGACTGATTGATCACCCAGAATGAAAACATATTCAAATAAAACAATAGTTGAGAAGTACAAAACTAAAGGCAAATTACCCATAAAGTCTTCCCTTTCATGTATTGGCTGATTAACAAATGATTGAACAATGATTATAAATGATTATTATAGGATGAATCGATATGTGCATGACCAGCCTAATTGATTGTCCATGGAAAAATGTTTAATACTTTAAACCAAACACATTTTGTTTTTTTTTTTCTTTTTTTAAGGTTAAGGAATATAATAATAGCAGATTCGATTGCTTAAGCGACGGTGAAACTATTATAAACAGTAGCTGCTGAAAATTGTTTTTTATATGGAAATTTCTTCTGTATGAAATTAAAACTACAAGTTTAATTTTCTATCACAGGATCAGCCATTATTTCATGTGAAATATATAAAGGTTACCTGAAACAGATCATTTCTTTTTATCTGAGATGTATTTGTGTACCGATGACAGGCTGTCAAATAGTTTTACTATAAATTTACTAAAACCCCCTCTTAGAGTAATATTCTTTACAGCTATTGGTTACTACACTAGCCATTCATTACAGCTATTGGTTACTACACTAGCCATTCATTACAGCTATTGGTTACTACACTAGCCATTTATTACAACTATTGGTTACTACACTAGCCATTCATTACAGCTATTGGTTACTACACTAGCCATTCATTACAGCTATTGGTTACTACACTAGCCATTCATTACAGCTATTGGTTACTACACTAGCCATTCATTACAGCTATTGGTTACTACACTAGCCATTCATTACAGCTATTGGTTACTACACTAGCCATTCATTACAGCTATTGGTTACTACACTAGCCATTCATTTGCCATAGAAGTTCTCTTTTCTCTTACAAGTAACTCTTCTTTCTCTTGATTTCATTCTTCCCAATTGATTCTTTGTAAGGTTTCCATATCATAGTAAAACCTCGGTCCTCCTGATTAAGGTCCAGGGTTTGTTTTATTTTTATTTTAAACCTGATGAGATAATGATCCTTCTAATTCATCTCTTTATTGACTCCTTTTACAACTAATAATTTTAAATCCATGTTTTCCTTAACTAAAATGACACATTCAAGTAGTTGGCCTTCTTGCTACATAGCTTTGCTCACAACCTCCAATATTCTCTTTTATTTTTTAAATTACTTTAGTAGTCACCATGCCAGCTTGAGAAAAAGAGATAAAAAAATGAAAACACACCACAACCCACCTTCATAGGGGTATAAACATTATGGGGGTTATTCACTAAGGTGAGAATTCGACTGTCCAATTCTCAAACAGCGGATTCCCATAGCAAATCTGCTACAATTTTCCCATAATAAAGTTGCAACTGCGACAATATTCTCATTATAAAGACGCGACTGCGACAGTAGCAGCCTATTGTGACTGTCTTTATCTAGCGAATTCGCACCTATACACAACAATTCGGACTTTAGTGAATAACACCTCCCCCCCCTCCCCAGTGCTAATAAGGTAATGCACAAAGGGTGCAAGGTCTTATGCCTTAAATGTTCAATAGAAAAAAGGAGAAAGAGATTTGAAAAAGCATAAATAACTCACACACCTAAAAAATAACTTTTAATGATATATAAGTTACAGTATATCATTACAAGTTATTTTTTAGGTGTGCGAGTTATTTATCCCTTTGCAGATCTCCTTCTACTTTTTTTTCTATTGATCATTCTAGCTTGGGCAAGAAGATGACATTCAGCGTTCCTTTGTTCCTTCCTTTTTTGCTGTATACCCCACTCACACTGCTGGCATATTTAAGAATGGCAGTCTGATCTCCATAACAACAGATACAGTAAGCAACTAAAGGAGAATATTAGGTAATCAGTTTACAAAGCCATAAAAAAACAGTAAAAGCTTTTTTTTGAGGGTTTACTTTCCCAAATTTTTCAATGGGAATTAATAAAAGGTTTTCTAATGAATATTAGATGAATTAACCAACAAAGTAAATACCTTTCTCTGTTTACGTTTCCTTTTATTTCTGAATACATTGAACTTCCAAACCAAGAGATGCTCTCAAACATGACACAATCTTGCCTCACATGCTCAAATAAACTCGTTTTTTTTTTTTTATAAAAGGCACTAAACTACAGCGATCTTTAATTTTTAAATAAAGCACTGAAATGGACATTGATACCTTGAAACTCCAAGCTTGTTGATTAATATTGACAATGAAGTTGTATTGCCCCATTGGCATCTCTAACACCAGATCTAATTTTTGTAGCTGAACTCATCATTCTAATCAGGACTATTGGTCATAAAGTTTGAACTAAAAGCCAAGGTATTGGAGACAGTTTAAGAATGCTTGGGGTATTTCTAGTTAGAGTTAGTTATGCACCGGGGCATAAAATGATTTAATTCATGCACAGTAATTAAGTGTGGTTGATCCCATCTCTTATTCTGATTCGATAGAAATATCTAAAATTGGAAAGAACTTTTCTATGGCCCCTTCATTCAATATTAGACCCTGTGCAAAGTTCTGGGCAATTTATGTGCCATTTCTCCATATTATAATTCAGATAATATATTATTCTCACTAAATGCAAGAAGGTGCCTTATGCCTGAGAACTATCTGCAGGGTAAAAATGTAGAGGGACAAGCTGTGGAAATTGAAGACAATGTGACATTGCTGTAGGGCAGAGAATCCTAGTTTACTCTCAGTTGCTAGTCTGCCTGCAGCGTGCATGAAAGAGATTGAAAAGCACATATGGATTAGCATTTCCAACATTGTCTTGCTGTCCATTAAAGATCTGTCCAGTTAAAAATAAAGCAGAGATCTGAGTGCTTTATTGATTGGTGTGCACTGCCGTTTTCCAATGTTATTGATCAGGCTCTGCTTCAAAACATTTGTCGCTTTGAGATGTTTTGCCAGAGGAAAAGCCTGAGTTTGATACTCTGTTAAATTTAAAAGACTGGTCCTTTTTATAAGTAAATAAATATAGAAATATTTTTTAGACAACAAAAAAAAAATACTAACACTGTTTATTGTAAAAAGGGTGTTCTAATGTTATGTCCCATGTGCACCAAAAATCTAGTTATTACCGAGAATCTTTTCTTTTCTTCTGTGTGTATGGATGTCTCCCAGGAAAAGACAGTGGCCATGTTTTCTATTTTGGAGAAAGAGAGAGAGCTGTTTCCTTAGAAAAGGTGCAGTACAATCCCTGGGCTTATGGGTAGGACTTAGTATAGAAATAAGGGATCATTATCCAAGTATAGCTAGCTACAGAAATGAAAGATTGGTCTTCTGAAAATACTGTTTGCTATGCCTAAAGTGACCATAGTCTAATAAAGATTTGTCTTTATTAGACTAAGATTTGAGTCTTCATCAGTCAGAATGATAAATAATTTAATAATATACATCCCAATGCAATGCTAGATTGCACAAGGGATCCTAGGCTGCTGCCTAGAACCCAACCACTGGTAGTGGGCCCAGCCAAGTTCCCTGCCATTGAGGAATATTTTTAGCTATGTAGTTAGATTAAAGTTGGCTCTAACCATTAATTTGCCCACTGACCCACTGAGTCACAATCCATTTCTGCCCCAATAAGTGATAGAGCAGCTGTTCAATTAAGTTTGGTTTAGATAAATTATACTTGTTTCCCACAGAGAAAGGAGGAAATATTTCTACATATCTGCACAAATTGTGAGTTGATTGTTTCATAGAAACAAGTTTGTTGACGGTAAATTTGTTTGTTGGATGTCACCATGAGGAAATGTAACGTTCTGTATATTTACTATAAAGGCTCCTTTGCTGTAAGTGCACTTGATCTTTTTTTTTTCTTTAATTATAAAAATTTTTCTTCAGCTTCTCTTGTTTATTTTCAATGGTATTTTGCTTGTCATTAACCTATTGTTACGGAGTAGAAGTGTGGACCCACTGTACTACCTTGAAGTTTGGCTTAGGTATGTTGCGAGGCACGGAATCTAAGAGATCTCTGGTCTTCGCCTTTAACCTCCACAAGGAGGTACTGGTCTTAGCTGCAGGAGACCTCCAGGTCGCGACCCCCGAGCGTACCCTCCAAGGTAGTTGCTAGTAAGGTGCAGGTGCAGACTTGAAATACAGGAACAGACTTGGGAATAACTTGAACAGGCACAGGAACAGACTTGGGAATAACTGAATGAATAAAGGACTGTCACTTTAATCATCGGAAGTTTAGGAACACCAGGAAGCAAGGATTCAGGAACACAGTAGTAGTAGTTGTACTAATAACAGCAGAAACGCCAGGAGACCTGTATAGCTGGAAACTTAGGCACTGAATGCCCAAGCTGTCCAGCCCTTTAAACTTCCCGCTGCTACCAGACGCAGCGGGGGCGCTCCCGACACTTGCGTGTCATATGAGCGCGCCGGCGGCGTGCATAAATACCTGGCAGGTGCAGCTCATGCGCCTAGGGAGAACGCACCGAGGAGCCCCTGCCAGGTAGGGATCGGCGGCCATGCCGACCATAAAACCTATGAACCAGGCACTAAGTTAAGTACAGACTGGGATATCGTGCTTCCCCAAAAATAAGACAGTGTCATATTAATTTTTGCTCCTAAAGATGCACTATATTTTATTTTCGGGGGATGTCTTATCTTTGGGACACGGTACTGGTACGGTATATTTCCAGTACTTTACTGCAGCTAGGTCTTATTTTTGGGACACGGTACTGGTACAGTATATTGCCAGTATATACTGCAGCTAGTTCTTATTTTTGGGACACGGTACTGGTACGGTATATTAACCAGTACTTTACTGCAGTTAGGGCTTATTTTTGGGACACAGTACTGGTACAGTATATTTCCAGTACTTTACTGCAGCT
>WMED01001900.1:0-24588 GCA_019650415.1 Pipa parva
GAGACATAGAAAAGGATGTAATATTCACTTATATACAGTTAGTGGCACATTGTGAGGATATCGTCACTGGTGAAATTTGAATCTCTACGCATTATTAGGGTTCTTCTTGGATGGAGGGACAATTTGTACTTTGATTAATAACTAATAATTTTATTTAGAATCCCAGCCATGCAGAATGACAGGGGTGCTATGTATTTTCAAGGAAAAAAAGGATCAACCTAAACATCAAAATGTTACTTTGGTTCCAAAACTACATTACAACATTCCATATTGATATAAGATATAGTAACATACACTATGCACTATGCATAGGATGAAGTATAAACACATAAACATTTACAAAACTCAAAAAGGTCATTTTCGAGTTTGTTCGATGTAAAAACTGCCGTTTAATCAAAAATTAGCAAACATTTTTTTTTCGATCATTTTTTTTTTCCATTTGAAATATTTATATCAAATTCTTTTCTTGGAAAAATAGCCAAAGTACTAATGGAAATTATGGCCTCCTTTTCCACTGAAAAAATTAGATTAAAAAAAAATTGATCAATATTTTTCAATCGAACAAAGGTCAAAAATAACCTTTTCAAGTTTTGTAAATTTCGCCCTATTTAGCCTTACTTTGATATGATAAACAGAATAGTAAGATTGGGATTATGTCATTTATCTTTTAGCTTCTCCGAGACATTGCAGTGACAAGTGGATATAATAAAAACATCACCATTAATTTGTAGCAACCATGTGTGAAAACTCTTCTCTGAAACTCTACCCAATTTAATTGTGGGCGGGGGAATTTTACCATCAGACATGATGGCCCAAGGGTTTCTTTGTCCAACAAAAATTAAATGATAACTAAAAATCATGAAGGCATGAATCCAGGATTTGGCTGCAATGTGTTGATTGTCACGCAACTTGCTTTACAAAGCAGACATTTTGTCAATCGCATAGATTTTAAATTCTCTGAGGACAACTTTAATCAGTTTATAAAATGGACATTAGGGACCAGTTCATTATTTCCCCAGTTCTTCTTAGATGTAAACAGTTTTTTCTTTCATTTTCAGTTATAACAGAAAAATAATGAAACATTTTTATAATCATGTTACAAACCAGAATATGTTGGTATACAGTATGTACAGGTTTGTACATAGAGAAAAACAAGGATTTATTATTAAAGGAACGCTATGGGGGTTATTCACTAAAGTCTGAATTGTTGCATATAGGTGAAAATTTGCCAGATAAAGACAGTCACAATAGGCTGCGACTGTCACAGTCGCGTCTTTATAATGAGAATATTGTCGCAGTCGTGACTTTATTATGGGAAAATTGTCGCAATCTTAACTTGAAAAAATTATCGTGACTTTACAAGGGAGAAATTGGCACGGATTTGCTATGGAAATCCGCTGTTTGAGAATTTGACAGTCGAATTCACACCTTAGTGAATATATGTCCCTATACATTCATGTATATATACTATAAAGATGTGTTAAATTTGTACACTGGATGATCTCTAAAAATATTGTGCTTCCATTTCAAAGTTTATGAACAAATTAAATGTTTAAATGATACAATGGAAAGTCCAATCAGGTATGAGCAAATAGACCTTGCAAGGACAAAGGGGTGGGCCTTCTTACAGGTATAAAATGTGTAGGGGATTATACGTTTTCTATTGGAATATGTCTGCAGTTGTTCTTGCAATTTGTTTTAATATCAAAGCTTACAGCTGCTAACTCCAGCCAGTAGATCTCACAAGTAATCAAGTATTTCTGTTGTATGTTATGATATTTACCGATCGAACAGCTATATTTACAGGCAGAATGGAACTTTTTGTGTTCAGTAAATTTCGCCCACAGTGTGAGTGAGAGCTCAGTTAAGCCAGCAAGAAGACAGTGACAGAAGACGTAAGACCCTATTAGTCTACCTAGAAACAGAGGGGTCATTCATTAAAGTGCGAACTGTCACATAAATGCCTGTATTCATGTCCTTTTGTGACTTCTCCAACTCCGCTTATTCAACAAACTCTGAGAAGTGATGAATTTGCGACTTATTTGGAAGCTTACACCAGTCATAAACTTACGGAGCTCTTCGCATCAATTTGTGTGCATGTGCACAGGTAATTCGGCTATTCAGCATGCGACGGAGTCTGTCAAAGGAGCGGATTCTACAGGGTGTACTGCTCTGAATTCACCTGTTTGCCTTCGCCAGATCAGAGTGGCGAATTGGGGGGTTGATGGCAGGGCTCCGGAGTTGTGTAAGGCAACTATTCATTCAAAAGTAACAATGGCAACTGCGAATAAATTAGTCTACTATTAAACATGACCTAGGCACAAGGTGACATATAAAAACAAGTATTTTTCACTTATATACAGTTAGTGGGGTATGATGAGAATGACGTCACTGCCCTTCACTTGTCAGATTTGCCTCACTCTTCATGAATTCCCATCCCACTATTGTACAACTGACTATGCTGCACTACACATGCGACCGTGTCTGTCACTGTAAGCTGCTTAATGAATAAGGAGAAGTGAATTCACATCTTCATGATTGTAGTGGCGTAAACAGATGCAGAGTCACTATGTTAGGCAAATTCACACTTTAATGAATGACCTCCAGAAGCTCTTTCAGAACTCAGTCTTGGAGTGAGAACACAGCTGGGCTAATTAGTTTCAGACATCATTGTTATAGTTCACTCTAGGAGTGAGAGCTCAGCTAAGCTACTTAGCAGGGCAGTATTGAGCTCCATCCAGGAAAGAGTGAGTTTAGAAATCCCAAGGGAGTTATTTTACAAGGCATCTCAGTCAGGGTATATGTGGTAGCCCTAGGGCTAGGCCTCTTCAGAGACTGCTGTGAACAATTCGCTCCAAAAGTATACCTGACTGGTGACTGCAATAATCATTGCTCTGCTGTGAGAGTTATACTGCTTGAACTGTGTGTAATGTGTAAGTACCTGTATAAAGTTTATCTAGTTCACCTGCTAATTTGTTATAAATAAACAGCTTCATTTCATGTTCACATGAATACCTGGCTCCAAGAATTGATATTTTCTAATTGCTGTCCACATATGTATTAGCAGGAGCTCATGCCTGAGAGATAATTACATTATTATTAATGTAATAGAATTATTATAAATAGGAATTGTTTTAAATTGTAAATAAATGCATGCAGCTATCAGAGTTATTTTAATTGTTTATGTAATATATACCTTTATAAGTATAATAAAAGTCATATTGGTGTCCCATGCCCTGCATAACTCAGCCTGTGGCCTCGAACTGAATATCCATTTCAAACAGTGGTTCAAGTTATAATTGATGTCAAAACTAGCTGTTTATAGAGTTACAATTTACAAGAAGTTTCATGCACCTCCTGTGTGTATTGTATATTATAATGAGGTCTCCCATTAATAGATGGGAGACACAACTCCTACTTAAATTCCATGGGTGTTTATAACACAGAAGTAGCCGAGCTACAATTCCTGTCATACCCTGAAAAATGTATATGGTGACATCAGATGTGGTCCACTAGCTCAAGGTGAAATTTTGTTTACCCCATGAATGAACTTGGATGTAAGTAAAATATGATTACCTATGAGCCAAACTGGAATTAGAGAATAATTCCTTTTCCAGCAACACAATCATATCTTTTTTTATTCTTACTTTTGTAAAAGTGGCCTTATTAGGTATCCGGGAATTCCATAGATTCTGAAATGTTCTTCTCATCAGAAGTGGACTGTTGAAGATCCAGTATTAGGTGAGTAGTTTAGCCATGTTTTTCTCACAGGCTGATTCAACTACATACAAAAATAAAATGTACTTGGATCCTGGACAGATCAAATACAAATGAATGTAAATTGCTGTAGTGGATTAAGGAAACCTGGTGTGGAGAAGCAATGTGCCTGAGTATATCTGCCTCTCTGTGTATAATGCCATCAGGGTTAGACAGGAATGAAGAGCACTTTGGGTGTCTAAACCCCTGTTGATTAATCTTCATGCCTAATGTGTACCCACAACAAGAAAAGGTGGCAATGTGCAATCTCTGTTACTGAATTACAATGGTTTTAATGCAGGGGGTCCCCAACCGTTGGTCTATGGACCTTTGCTGGGCCCCTTGGTACCAGACCTCATAGTGGTGATGCATGCACAGGAAGAGAATCACCATCATGTGGCTATCAAAATGGGTCGTCCTACCCTCCAGCCTCCTGGTCCATCAAACCTTTGCTAGGAGAGGAACTGGTCCCTGATCCAGCAAAGGTTGGGAATTGCTGTACTAGAGTGTCTGAGACCTCCTGTATTTTTTTGTTTGCTTGTTTGTTTTTTAATAAACTGTTTCACTGTTTAAAGGAACAGTTCATTCTCACACAGTTATTTGTCCATGTAATTGCCGCTGTTAAATACATGAATTTTGCAAAATATAGAATTTACTTGTCTTTATGGACCCTTTCCTACACAAGTTCTCTCCTCTTCCTCTACTTCCTCTTCAACTGATCCAGTTAGAATCTCTTGTCACTGACATGATCCACAGGCTGGAGAATTCTAAATAAAACAGTAGGACAGAGCAACTCTGTGACATCGTACATCTGCAAGAGTATGATTGGTCATTCAACATTCTTGAGTCTTTTAGTCATATCAGTGACTCAAGAGTCCAAACTGAACTAATGAGGTTTAGGTAGGTAAGAAATAAAGAGCTTTAGTAACATACTCGTTGCAAATTAAAAACTAGTAGATGATATATGCTGCAAAAAGCATTTATTTATCAGTGACAATCAAACAATTAACTGAGTTCCTGGTACCCATCATTTGGTACACAAAGGGGTTTTTTCTCTTGGGGGTTTATAGTAGTTGTAGCAGTGCAGGTGGGATAAACTCAAATCAGAGTAAAAAAAAAAAAAAGATTTGACATTGTTAAGTATCATTTTATAGCTACAACTTTCTAAGATTCAGAATGACTCAAATTTAAATGTCATTTAATAGATTAAGAACACTAGAACATATATTGTCATGATGTCTTCAAAGAAAATGATCTCCACCTACAGTATTTCAGTCACAAAACAAGTCTGTACACTATAATTCTTTTGTAACAAAACATATTAGAATATAGTGTTCCAGCTACGGAAAGCCGTTATTCTAAACAAGTGAAAAAAAACCTTGGCCTTTGTAGAGAATCTCTTTTCAAAAATAAAGGGGAAATAAAGGATGTATTTATTTCTAAAGGGAAGAGAACAAATTGCTTGGCTAAGAAGAGTTTGTTTTTTTTTTCCCTACTGATTAAGGAACCTTCCTTTTGAAATAGTAAGACTTCAACTATTTTATACCAAATAAGAACAGTATTTGTGTTCTCTTATTATAGGAATTCATGAATATTTCATATTTTAAGTAGGTGCTAGAGTTAATGTGAATAAACTCTGTAAAACCTATAATAATAATAATAATGCAAACGTACAGTATTTATGACAAGATCGAAAAAAAAATTAGATTTAATAGGTGTCTCATTTTTTTTATGTAGTTAGCACAAATGGAATAATTGTGGATGCACATACGTAATTATAAATTGATTATTTAGAAGGAAAAAATGTATTAAATGTTTAGGAGCTGTTATATTTTATGGTTAATGGAGAACAAAATCTTATTATTTGATTGATTTTAAAGAAGGGAGGAAGGAGCTGGCTCTCTGTAATAAGCCAATTTCTTCTGCTCTACTCAGCGATTTGATCCTCTTCACTTACAGTGAGTTTGATCCTCTTCATTTCAGTGAGTTGAGCATGTGCAGAAGCAGTCTGATGTAAAACTGTGATATTTTTTTCTACTTTAAAATCCTTGCTTATCACAGTTCAAGCAATAAATGTTGTTCCCTCTCTGGAACATATAAAAAGTAGAATTTAAATATCTATTTTGTTTATTTTCACAGTTGACTTCCAAATGCAAATACTTGGTGCCTTCAGCTCTTGCTGGCTCTATTCGCTGTGGATTCGGAAGCAGTGCTTGTCAGAAGGGAAGCAGGCAGGGGAGGAGAGGGAGGGAGGGCAGGCAGGCAGGTGGGGGACAAATGGCAGGACTGCAGGCAGGGAGGGATGGTAAAAGGGCAAGCAAACAGGGGAGGAGGGGAAGGCAGGGGAGGCCAGACAGGTAAGGAGGGTTGGTATATTTTATTAAATATTTTAGCACACCATTTGGTTCAGAATTTTTCAAATTTTATTTTACTCCTTAAATTTCTAGGTGTGTCTTATGGAGCAAAAAATATGGAAGTTTTGGGATTTTATCATTTTTGATGCTTTATGACCCAACTTTATTGAATTGTGTGAATGATGTCACATTTATTGAGCTCTCCCTAGCTGATATTATGTTGCTTATTGGGTTCAAGACTCCACCAGGTGGGTGGTAGTCCCTGCAATAGTAGCAGGATTTTCGATAGGAATCTATGGTATGATAGATATTGTGATAGCTTATCTCAGAGGTGAGAAAATATGGTAGCTATTTGGGTAGTCTTGTACCCCACCAAGGAGTAAAGTGGACATAGTGAATCTGGTGTCCTAGCCTTTACAGACAGACACTCAGATCAGGGAAACAGCAAGAGCACTAAGGGTACCAGGAAGTGTGAATCCCTAAGGAAGGTAGAAGTGTACCAGGAAACCCTAATAAATAATTGGCATCCCACTGGTGGTAATTCTCCCTCTTCTACATGTCCAGGGAATTGCCTTTTCTATGATCTAATGGAGATCCATTTGGTGGTAATTATGTGACATCATTGTGCTGAAAATCTGGTATTATTGAAAGTGAAGTAAATTACAAACACAAAATTATGAAGATACATTGCTGTGAGTGCCAGGCATTGACTGAAACAAGAGGAAGAGGTCCCTACCCCATAAATGTAACAATCTAAATGAAAGGGTGATTTCCATACACAGATAGGAGGGTAGTAATTGCAGTAATTACTCTTCCCATGGTAATGAATTAAAAAAAAACTCAGACAGACATACAGACACACACTGACATGCCTTGGTATGATCTAATGAAATAACCTAGGGAAAGCAGTAAATAAATTGCAAGAGCGAGGATTATTGCAAAGACAGTGAACAGACAAAGATAAATTAAACCAGGACACAAAGCCCATTAAACTATTATAAAAATTACAGGAGTGGAACAAATCGCTGAAAGAAACGAAATACTGTAATTCCCATGGTCTCAGTTTATTTCCCAGACATTACTACATTTCTGACTTCTGTTTAATAAAGTTATCTTATCAGTATGATTGCAGTTAATGGGCTACTGCTAATGGTCAGTGCAATTTTATGGTTTTTAGTGCAGAGAAATGAGTTTGTCTTCTTCTACTCAACTAGAGGAGACAAGCACAGGTTAAATAGACGCTTGGTTCTTGATATGGCAAAGCCGAGGCGATGGATAATGCTTTGGTCCTGAAACACAAGGGCATCAGAAATCCTTTCTTAACCATTAAAGGAGATCTAAAGTTTGTTAGTACTAAGGGTTATTCTTAAGGGGGCGGGGGGGAATATTTTCTAATGGCATTTTAGACTCCACTCCTACCTCCTGCACTCTATAACAAGCCAAACTCTTTTCTCTTGCACTGTAATGCTCTTCACTTCCTGTTCTTATTGAATTTCAGTGAACTGGGCAAGGGAAGAAGCAATTTTACATCAGAATTCTGGTACTGCAGAACTAGGGAGCGAAGAGAATCGCAGTGGTGGATGGCGCGTTGTTTGTTCACAGGTCATTTTGTGACATAGAGCTAATTTTGTAAGCACAAAATTAATCTATTATATTTTTTTATTCACAAAATATTTCTTGCTTTGACAAAGTGTACTGCCTAGACACAAAATTTATTTTAGTATCCACAAAAAAAATTCAATTTTAAGACAAAAAATAGATGTGTAAACTTTCAAATTTTGTTATAACAAACAATATTCAGCGCACACAAAAATAATTTTGTCAACAAAATGTTATTTTGTACATACAAAATTACATTTTGTGTGTCATGGAACCCTTTAGACTTAATGATCATTGGTCTATCAAATCTTTCTTATAATTCCTTACCTAACTTCATTTGCTCCTTACTTTTCAGATAATCTTGATTATGGACTGCCTAGCCTACACGCTTGCATTGTAGAGATAATGTTAAAGTGGTAGCTTCCATGGTAAAGGTAACACTGAATTCTGTTTTTTGAATATATACATTCAAACAAATTGTTATGTTTCAAAATATTGTTGGGCTTTTCCACATGTAACTACGTTTTGTAATATGTATTATGTATTCACACAACCATGAATGATTGTATGCTCATGCTTGTTCCAGCAAGACCCTATGGTAGGCCCTTTGGCAGTACCAAGTATATCTATAACAGAGTTGCCTCGTCGAGACAGGAATCCCTTTAATGCGCATGCTGATGTCTGCGTGCAGGACATCAGCGTGCACATAATACCATTTGCTTTCCATGTTTATTGCTTGAGATCTTGCGGTGTTCCCATGAGATTACCCCAGGAGTTTTTCAATAAAAAGGTACCCAAACTACTAATGTAAAGTATGGCTACCTTTCCATCGAAAATGTCAAAAAATCATGACCGAAAACATCAACATCTAAAAAATATAAAAACTTGTGAGGTAATCTCACGGGAACACCGTGAGATCTCCTGCAATAATCTCAGAAAGACTGGAGGGGGTTATTCGCTAAAGTTTGAATTGTTGCGTATAGGTGCGAATTTGCCAGATAGAGTCATTCGCAATAGGCTGCTACTGTCGCAGCTGTGTCTTTACAATGAGAATAGTGTCACAGTCGCGACTTTATTATGGGAAAATTGTCACAATCTTAACATTAAAAAATTGTCACGACTTTACAATGGGGAAATTGGTGCGAATTTGCTATGGAAATCCGCTGTTTGCAAATTCGACAGTCAAATTCGAACCTTAGTGAATAACCCCCCCCAGACCGGTCTTTCTGAGTTTAATAAATTTCGCCCATCATGGTTGCTTAAAATCCAATACAGTCTGCAGCATGCATCTGAACTGAAAGCTAATCAGTGCTGCTGTAAATGTATTTCATGTGTCTGGTCTAAAATTGGGCATTATTTTCAGGATATAATTCTTATTTCTGATACATACAGTACATGGAGTTGTAAACTCAAATGAAAAATATTGCTTTAGTCATTTTAACACAGCAACATTTTTAGGGGGAGAAGTATTCATCCAGTAGCATAAACTAGTCCCCCTGTCATAGGGAAATAATAGAATAAAAGTATAAGGAGTGCGCTGGGGTGACTGCTGTAAGTGGGGTGCAACCCACCATGTATATTTCATTGGCTCCGAAGCTTCTGCTCTAACTTTCAGTCTGAATACACTGTGCAGAAATCGCAAATAGAAAACCCTTTAATTTAACAATGTAGGATCGATATCCCTAATAATTTCCCAGTTTGTCTTTTAAGAACATTAACCTTAAGAACATTTATTTATGGTGTACATTAAACTACTGCTATTTTATTCGATGGAAATAATAAAAGTAGACTTCGATATTTATGTCTCTGAAACAGATTTTTAAGTGCCTCCTCTAAATCCAAGTAAGGATAAAATCTATATTTTTTTTTCACTCAAGATATTGCAGAATAAATGAAGGTTTATAGCCTATTGTTAAACTGTATTCGAGCAATATATATATATATAAAGACAGATAAATTCTCTGCAAGCACTACTGAGATGTCACATGTTGGAAGAGGCAATAAAAGTTTACTAGTTCTATAGCTTGGGAATTATTTTAACATAAACTGTTTAAATGGATCTTGTAAAAATAGTAAATGATTTTGCATTCAGATAAAGGTTTTATTTATTTACTGCTATTGTAAAACCCATTCTCCCCTCCTGATCTTGGTTTGTTTAAGTACAAAATAAAATAACGATCATTAAACATGACCCCCTGTATAGTAACTGCAAAGGATGATTACAGAATAGAAGCAGGGTATTAAAATTATTTATTAGGAAATCACTGTATTAGGGTATTAAAATTATCTATTACTAAATGACTGTATTAGGGTGTTCTAAGCATATTCATTACTAAATAACTGTATTAGGGTATTCTAAGTATTTATTACTAAATGACTGTATTAGGATATTCTAAGTATTTAATACTAAATGACTGTAGCAATGAAGTGCCAAACATAGAGCATATCCAGTCAAAAATATCCAGTTCTTCAGCAGTCACATCCAAAATAAAAAACACTTTAATATTTGATAGACCTAATCTGTAGTATCTGCTTTGCAAGTGTCATTGGAATATGCTATTTAACTCACACAATGAAAGAAGAATTCCATCAAAAAGTGCAAAAAACAGAAAAATGTGAAAATCACTCTGCGTTGCTCACGAGCACCTTCCCTTGAAAGGCAGGTGCTGATGAGTGATGTCATCGTGCCTGCATCAGGAGAGGAGCGCTTCCCAGTGAGAGAGCACTCCTTCAGTGTAGGCTGCAGATCCGACCTGAAAACTGTCAGGTCGGGTCTGCGGCCTGCACTGGAGGAGCAGTCAGTCACCAGGGGGATGAAGGTCAGCAGCAGTGGTGACTCCACGCATGCCCACAGAGAGGGCTCTGCATGCCCTTCCTGGCACGCATGTCATATGTTCACCATCACTACCTTAGCCTGTTTCCCGATATTGCCTAATTGCTGCCTGCCTTGATCTTTAGCTTTGACCATTGACTCTGCAACCTTGCTGCCTGCCTTGAGCATTGCCTTCCTACTGACCTTTCTATCTGCCTCCAGTTCTGTTCTTTTCCACCAGTGGACAGCAAACCCTAGGGGCCACGACCTGGACAGAGCACCACTTCAAAGTCCATACCTCCATCCAGAGGCTCAGGGTGAAGACCGGATGTGTTTTAGATTCTGTGCCTTTGGATTTGCTAGAGACAAGTCCATTGTGGTTCTGGTTCCCAGCTGCTTCCTCCCATTTGGTCTTAGATGGGACCCTGACAGTATGAAGGGTCACCAATCTCACCACTAATATACACCACAAGTAACTGTGCAACCTATATATACAGTAGTGGCCAAAAGTATTGGCACCCCTGCAATTCTGTCAGATAATACTCAATTTCTTCCAGAAAATGATTGCAATCACAGAGGCTTTGGTAATAATATCTTCATTTATTTTGCTTGCAATGAAAAAACACAAAAGAGAATGAAAAAAAAAGTCAAATCATTGATCATTTTACACAAAACTCCAAAAATGAGAACTGGTATATTACGCACTTTCACTTTTCATTACTTATTTCATTTTTTATATTATACACTGTGTTGCACTTTACTTTGATTACTTGATTTGCAAATATACTGCCTATTTTCAATTGTCATATATGCTAGAGAGATGAGTAACGCAATTATAATCCTTGTATGTCCTTATGTACATATGTAGAATTGACAAAATAAATATCTCTCTATCTAATATGTACACTGAAGTTCACTTTGCAGAGTCTGATCACATTTAAATCTCCACCCTGACTGTTGAATTGGCTGCAGGTATACTCAATATTCTAGTCAGCACAATTCATAATAAACTGTGTATTGTACAGGAAAATCTCCCAGTAGCCACTCCTGGGGTTTTAAACTATATTTGGCATATTCCTGATAGTAATTTAGGGTTTTGGAGAAGAAAATAAAGTATTGATGCGAGAAATTCATTGAGATTGAAGTGAGGTATTAAGGGGGTTATTCATTAAAGTCTGAATTGTTGCATATAGGTACAAATTCGCCAGATAAAGACAGTCACAATAGGCTGCTACTGTCGCAGTTTCGTCTTTATAACGAGAATATTGTCGCAGTCGGAACTTTATTATGGAAAAATCGTCGCAATCTTAACATTAAGAAATTGTCGCGACTTTACAATGGGGAATTCGCACCTTAGTGAATAACCCCCTTAAAAGACAAGATAAAAAGTATTTGATTAGTAGCCCTTGAGATCTTGTTTCTTGATGAAGTCTACAGTGAAATGGAAATGTTATGGAACTGCCTTATTAAATCTATTTTTTTTGCCATATCCCTAAACTGTCAATTCTAACCATGTATAACACAGCATAAACCAGTTTTTATGCATATTTATTTATTTATAGGAAATTGGACTTCCTTCAACAGAGTAATCTGCTGAAAACAAACTGTAAATCACAACCTTTCAAATAATCCAGTGTATTAACTACCAAAGTCTTTCAAACACAATGAACTTTCATAACAATTAACTGTTAATTTTTAGAACTTTGGAATCTTTTTTTTTTTTTTTGTAAAATTTTAAAAACAGTAACAGAATTTTCCATTCCTCTGAACCAGGGCTGCCCTTTTATGCTCATTGATTATATTTTGCAGGTTTCAATTATATAAAGATGTGAAAATCAAGTTAATGCGTCAATGATAAATTAAATGGGATGAAATTATAAGAACCGAATGTATAAAGGTCAACCAATTCTGCAATAATTAGTAAAAAAGTAACAATTCTTTCAAAAATAATTTTATATTATACTAGAAAACCAGGGATAACCAACCTTTACCCTAAAGCTGTTGGCGATTTATAGCTCCTTGTGAATCTCCCAAGTATCCAACACTTTATTTGATTGATAGGATGGTGGAAGTTGTGGGACCAAATCAATGTAACCAAAAAGCCAAGTTTGCAAATGCAGTTATATAGTTGTATAAAAGTACTTATTCAATTAAACAATGGTTGATTGGATGAAATGAATTGTCTATAATTTTACCATTGGAATTAATTCTGTAGGCTCAGTCTAAAATGAGTGGCCATCAAAAATAAATAAATAATAAAATGTTGGCCATCCACACACAGGTTTTAGTTTGCGAACGGCATCTGATTTAAGTTGAACAGTAGTAGGATGTGAAGTCATGCATACTGATGTCAAATCCAGCAGTGACATTCAGTGACATCATCCTCATAATCTCCCACTAACTTTATGAATTGAATAATAAATCATTTTATGTCATCATAACCCTAGTTCAAGTTGCTTGGTCACAGTCTTAACTGTCACTTTTGAGTGAACAGTTACCTTATACCATACATTGCATTGTGCCATAACCCCCCCCCCCCAGTAAAACTAGCAAATTTAACACAGTATCACTTTCCAATTTCGCTGCTTTGATAGACTCCGATGCTTAGTGAATTATCCGAATTACATGTTCACACATACACAAAGTAAGTCGAAAAGCGCCAAGCAAGTAAAAAAAAAAGAAAGTGTCTGCATTGGATGAAAATTTGGCGCATTGCAGAATTTTCCAAACACATTAAGAGGGGACTTGTAGTAGATTGTACGGATTTTTAAAAATAAACCCCTTAGTCTACCTGAGCTTCCTAAATCTTTAGACTCTTTTTAAGAGTCTGAGGGTCTTATTGACTAAATGGTGAATTCACATGTTGAATTCACCTCGCTACTATTCGAATCGCATCGCCAATATAATCTAAAAATTCACTTCTCATTACTGACTAAGCGATAAATGCACTTGTCAACAGGCAAACATTGTCAGATACATAGTGTGGCATAGTTAGTCGAATAGAAGTAGGATGAGAAGTCATGCAGAGTGAGGCAAATTTGTCAAGTGAAGGGCAGTGACATCATCATTACTATATCCCACTAATTGTATTCTGTGAATATTCTATCTATTTCTATGTCACCTTGTCCACAGGTCATGTTGTCATTTAGTCGCAGTGGCCATTGTCACTTTTAAATGAATAGTCACCTTTACAACACTGGAGTCCTGTCATCAACCCCCCAATTCACCAGTCTGAAGTGGAGAAGTCAAGCAGGTGAATTTGGTACAGATCACTTAGTCGCATTCGCTCCTTCGACACACTCCGCAGCTTAGCCAATCGTAGAAGTACATGTGCATGCAGAATAATGCAAAGTGCTCTGTAAGTCTGCAACAATTGCAGTTGCCCATACTGATCGTGTATTCACCACTTCACTGAGTTTGGTCAATAAGTGAACATGGGGAAGTGGAGAATAAATGAGAATTCTGAACTCTGCGTGACTATTCAGACTTTAGCCAACGAGGTTCTAAATTAATTTGACCCATTAGGCCAAGAGACCTTAATAATCATTTTATTTCATCAAGACATGTTCCTATAAAAGGACAGCTCTCAGAATGTTCCTTTAAAAAACAATGAGAAAATAAATATGTCTGTCAATGTTCACAAAAGTAAAATGCTATTTTTGCTTTAATGGGAATTGTTTTACAATCATGGAGGTCTGAAACACAGATGTAGAACCTTAGCAATTCTTATTTTGGCTTTAATATAAACACCCATCTGATTATCCACTTGAGATTCTAAATTTACTAAATCTGTCAGCGTTAAATAACAAATGCTATTATTTGATTGCATGGACTGTCCTAAATTTACATGTGCTTTGCAACATAAAAATTCAGAGCCTTATTGACTAAAGGCTGAATAGTCACTGAATTCAGATTTGATCGCCACTTCCCAAAGTTCACTTATTGAGCAAACTCTGCAATATGGGAATACGCAACCAATTCAGGTGACTACAATAGTCACAATCTTACAGAGCACTTCATATCACTTTGCGTGCATTTTGCAGGTACTGCTGCTATTGACTAAGTGGCGAAGGAGCAAATGCGACTAGGTGTACTGTTCTGAATTTGCCACGCCTTCGTTACATCAGACTGGTGAATTAAGGGGTTGATGGCAGAGCTCCAATGTGGCATAAGGTGACTATTTCATCAAAAGTGACAATGATAACTATGACTAAATTAGTCTACTACTAAAAATGAACTAGTGACAGGGTGACATAGAAACAGATGTGTCACTTATACTGTATACAGTTAGTGAGATATAGGGTAATTCAACAAAGAGCAAACTTACCCTCCGATTCTTTGCATCAGTACACATAGACCGTTACGCATTTGCTGACTTCTGCACGCGGACATCAGTGAACACTTTAAAGGGATTCCAGTCTCGGCGAAGCTATACTCGAGACGCCTCGTGTGACTGAAATCCCTTTAAAGCGTTCGCTGATGTCCGCATGCAGGGCTCACCAAACGGGTAACAGTCTATGCGTACTGATGGGAAGGATCGAACGGTAAGTTAGCTCTTTTCTGAATTACCCCCATAGTGAGGATGACATCACTGCACTTCACTGGGGGAATTCACATAAATTCGCAAGACTTTGCATCCTACTTCTTTTTGACTGACTTTGCCACACTATTCATACAACTGCATCCACCTGGTCAAATCTATCAACTTTAAAGTAGAAGTGGATTAGTAACTATTTTAGTGATGTGACTCGAATTATAACAAACAGGTGAATAGTAGAAAACAAGTGAATTCACCCTTTAGTCAATAAGACCCTGAATCTCCATTGTTGTTGGAAGTCACATGTTCAGAGTTACTTTTTAAATTCGATTTTGATCAACAAGTGACTGGGATGCACCATACATGACCATGTAGACCTTGGCAGATACCTTGGAAGTAAAGAAGGTTCAATGTAGAAGGAATCATGAGGATTGTGCAGAATTGAGGACAAGAGTTTCTATAAATGGAAAAGTACTCCTTGTCTATTTACAGTGTTCCCTGTCTGAGTAAAAGAAAAAAAAATCCAGAAAACCAAACAGTAATGAATTCCTCTTTAAAATGAAATATAAATATATTTTACACAAGTAGCATATGTAACAACATATAACATAGCGCAATAATATCAAAAATGTAAAAATATTTGAAAATATCTATAAAAAAAGTCAATATTTCTTTAGTTTGGCTTTTGACCATCTCACTCAACTGAGACTGCAAGGTGCAGTCACTACAGTCCAATGTGTTAGCACTGGACTATCTATGGCAGCAAAAGGACAGACCATAACTTAATAAACACAACGGGCACTTAACGCTATTTATAAAACAGACACCGACACCATAAGCAAATTTTGGTAGAATGTAATGGCCACAGCTTTATTAATTTTTTTAACATGCAAACAAACTATGCAACGGTTGCTAAGTAACAACCGGCATGAATTTCACCATGAATCACACGAGTCTCAGATTGTCCAAAAACTGACCAACGCCGCAAGCGACTGGTCTATTAGAGGATCAACCATAACTCCCCAATAATGACCAGCATGTCAGTGCTAATAATTTTCCACCAAAGCTGTGACAAATAACATAACGAGATACAATATAACATAACAGAAAAAACTTTCCTTTTTTTTTAAATAATGTCCCCTCCTTCTTAAATTTTGCATATCCTCATAAAGCCTTTTGACGGGTGGGTAACTTTTTTACAGACTGCAGTCTGCCAAATGCGTGGGTTTTTTGCTTACCCTGCTTTAATATAACCCCATGCGCCCCTAGGGGAAAATTTTATAGATAATCCTGATAGGTTTTTTTATCCAAAATATTACCTTCCCATTTTTTAATTTGCATATACACTACTTTCTGTTCTGTCTGTCCCTGCAGCCATGGTCCCGCTTTTCCCATCTCCCACACCCCACGGTGCTTCGTTGGGGGGAAAGGAAAAGCGAGGCACAACTTTGTGATAGTGGGAAGAGTTTAATGTTCCCTAACTCTCCTGGTGAAGCAATCAGAGTCTAATAGAGTAGTTTTAAATGTCAGGAAATGAAAGACTGATGTATTAAGGTCACTGGTGACATTAAATATTCATGAAAGACTAAACAGTTGCGTAAGCAAAATCGCATTAATTCGTAACTTACTCATATTTGGACACTGACGATGGTTGTGGACCTACAGATCACATCATTTTGCACATGCACTCACAGTTCAATCAATCAAGCATTGGTGTCTGTCGAAGTAGTGTATTCAGCAGGGCTTACTGTGTCAAATTCACCAGTTTTTAGGATGTTTATGGCAGGGCTCCTACTATCTGACTGTCTATGCCACACTATGCACTACGCCTGACAATTAAAGATTAATATCTGTAGCTAGGCAAGTTAAGTTGAACCTGTTTCATCTGGTTAGACTATTTTGAGCTAGAATGCCTCTGTAGCCTTTCTGTGCCATTAAGGTCCCTTTAAAAATCAAAGCATGTTCATCTCCATAAACATTTTTTCATTCCATCTCTCATCAAGTACTGCCAAGGCTAGCAAATTTACTATTATTCCTCGATGTAGCAGAAGGCCATTACTGTCTGAAAATATCATCAGATTGACATATTTGTCATATAAAAAAATACTCCATCTTCTTTCATTGCTTTGCCTTCTCATTTAATATTCATTTTCTGGTGCCGCGCCAAAATTCACCAGTTTTTTTTATCGTTACTTCCGATATCTGACGCCTGTAAACGGAAAAATTATTTTGTGCTTCATTGTTATAATAAAGCACAATACTCGTATTATACATAGATTCCTGTCAGTTTTCATATAATGAAACACGGAGACAGAATGAGTCATACTATGTATCAGATCTGATTATTTGTAGGGAACACAAAGATATATTACAGGCAGGTCGCAGATGATGTCACAATACCAACAGATATTTTAAGATTCATTTTTTTTTCTACCACTTGGTAACCCAGGAACAGTTTTTGCTATGAAATAATTTCAAGCATAATACCTTTGAGCAACGTTTATGTTTACATTTTGGTACATGAGTAAATATTGTTTGAGTTTTTATTTGGGGGGCGGGCGGCATGGGGAGAGGGTTTACATTTTGTAATATAAAGTCTATATTATTTTAATATATTGCTACATTTTACAGTCTGTAATATTACACACCACTTCTATTTGTATAAAATACAACAATTCATGATATATTTATGTGTCAAATTGGGGCTTATTTATGAAAGTCTGATTAGTTGTGTAAATGTTCGAATTCACATTAATTCGCCACATCCCGTTCTTCGCATATTCAGCAAACTCAGTGATGTGGAGAATTAATTACCAGTTCAGGTGCTTATATAAACATAAGGAGTGGATGCGAACAAGAAAGGTGTGTATGTAAAATAAATATAGCTGTGCATATATAAATAAATATATAAGCGGTGCTACAAATGAGGATTTTAAATAGGTTATATATATATATATATATATATATATATATATATATATATATATGAAGAGACAAGATACCCTAAGATAGTACATACACTTCTTTATTTCAACAATGTGAAGTTGGTATAAACTGAAAAAATATTAAGAGCAATTTAAAATTCAGGCGCTAATGACAGTCATGGACTTTACTCATGTGCATGCAAAGGTCATTTTCCTACTACTCAAGCGTTGGAGTCTGTTAAAGTAGAGAATTGGGCAAGGCGTACTTTGCCGTATTCACCACATTAAAGTGGTGAATAAGGGGGCTATTGGCAGTGCTGCTACTGTTCGACTGACTACACTGCACTACGCAAGAGATGGCTACTGATACCATTTCTACTTTGCCATGGGAATTCTTTGTTCGGCGGATGAGTAGAGAACTCGTGACTACCGTAGAGACCCGAAAAAATGCTGAAATGATGAAAATTCACTTTGACAGTTGAATTCTCACTTTCAAGAATAAGCCCCAAAGTGACAATTCGCTATGGAGTGCTGGTGTGAATGTGCAGATTTGACAAAGAAATTGGGAAATTGAGGATCCTATCGCAGGGTTCCAGCATGTATTCTGGAAACATTTTACTCAAAAACCCTTAAAATATGTGGGGACCAAGTGCCAACATGAGCTAGTCAATGTCTGTTTTTAAAACAAATTTAAAAACAATTGTTGTAATTCAAACAAATATTCTTCAGTGTCAATACTAGCGACCACAAAGCAGTAAATTGGTGAAATTGTCCTTCCTATGCTAATTCATGCATATTGCCATACAGTTGCATTATCTCCTTTAAACAGACTCATGTGAAGACGTCACTACTTGATACGTCAATTGACTTTGCATACCAGCCTATGACTTCAACTCCCAGTTTTATACTGCAGCAGTGCTCTGAGTTTTACTTTAAGAGTGCTACTGAAGTCTCTCATTTCAGTACAGGTAGTCCTCAGGTTACGATGGCCTCGAGTTACGTCGTTTCGGGGTTACGACGCTTTATACGACGCCTCGTTCCGACTTACATGGTTTTGCGACGTAAGTTGAACTGCATGCAACCACGTGTAGCGGCTGTAGTATAGAAGCCAGGACTGTACCAGGTACCCGGTTACACGAGGAAAACGAGTCTCCTGCGCACCATAACACCCTTCATTATGGCTCCCAAACATCTTAAGTGTTTGCAGTACAGTACTGTACACTGTTATTATCGTGTACAGTACTGTATGAACGTATGATCCAACTTACATTGAAATTCGGTTTACGACGCCGCATAAGAACGGATCAACGTCATAAGTCAAGGACTACCTGTATTTACACTCGCCTCACTGTGACTTCAGTAAGGTGTCTTTATCTGTAAGCCACTCAGGAATTGGTCAGAACCATCTAGTCCCTGAGCAGTTTACGGATAAGGAATTCAAACAGAAGCTGGTAGCGAAATTAGATACTGTAGTTGCAAAGTTAATTTAAGAATCACAGCACTATGGAGTACAGGGAGCATGGATACATAGGCAACAGTAGGAGAAGCACAATATGGAGAAGTGGGGGTGGGGAGTGTGCAAGATAGGCAATGGCATTGGGGCTGCACAATATGTGCAATGAAAAGGGGGGAGAAAGCTGCACACTATGGGCAATGATAAATGGAGTATGAGTAAGTAAGGAGGCAGTCCATTACAGCAAAGGGGGTGGGGGTGGCACAGTATAGGATTGAAGGGTAGGGAGATATTTGTGTGATTTGGAATGTTTTGGGGATGTGGGCATTATAAAAAGGGTTGTAGTTTGGGCAGAGCCAAAACTTTAAAAATTTACCTTTCAAGAAACTCAGGAGGTATTTTATATGGTGGCACTGATGCAATGAATGGGGGCACTATATGGGAATGCTACTGCACTGTATGAGCAAAATTTATTAAACTCGGAAAAGCCGTTTGCACTTTTCCGAGTTTAATAACTCGACATAAGGCATTGAAGTTTCTACCAGGTAAGTATCGCGAGATTTTCCTCGTGCGATACTTGCCATGACAAACTCTTTTTATTGAATATTTCCATGGAAAGGTAGCTATACTGTATAGCTACCCTTTCCATGGATATATTTAATATAAAAAAAAATTCTCACAGCAAGTATCGCACGAGGCAAATCTCATGAGATTTACCGGGAGAAACCAGTTTTTCTGAAAGCTAACATTCAGATTCCTGGGATGGGAACCAGTCACTCTATCTCCCCTCAGAGGCTGTTCAGTTCATCGGTACTTCTTTACAGCTCTTTCCTAATTGGTCAGTGGGGGATAATCATAAACTTTTCTCAAATGCTTGTCAGCGATTGGTCCATTATGGGGGTTACTCAAATGGTGTTGTCAAAAGTTAGCATAATAATGCAGGAAGCTGGGCAGTTTCTTCAGAATGCAGCTCCCTTACCCATGGGAATTCCTCTTTAAGATGTATTCATTCTCTTTTCTAAAAAGTAGTTCCTTTCATCTCCACCAATGGAAACTAATTCACTAATTTATCAAAATGCAAATTCAACAGGAAAAATGAAGAATAAAGACAAAATTAGTGAGTAAATCAAATGTGCCAAAGAATAAAAATGATTTATTGAAACATTTTGCCTCTTAAATATTTCCTTTGTGTAGACCTGTAAGAGTCAATGTCCTTAGATACAATATCCACTTTGTTTCACAGCAGATATGTATCCTTAGGTGATATTGAAAAGACAAAGAACATCAATTTTACTGTTTTTATGGTCTACTGGATGGAAAAATAACAGAAATACAGAATCTTACAGGAATGTTCTTCATTCCATCCACTTGTGTTAAAAATTGGCTATTCCCAGATCACAGTTTGAGAGTGCGGATCACAGGGAGTAGATATGATAGAATCTGAAGGTGTTCCGATAGAAACAACACAAGTGACACAATAACATATTCCATATCAAAAGTTTGCACAACATTGAGTCAGTTGGCTGCTTGAACTTTATGTAGATTTTAGACAGATTATTTTTGTAACTCCCACCAGATATATACTGTATATACAACCAACTAGTTATCTCAAGTGGGGCAGTAAGAGGAATCAGGTGGCACATAGTAACATTGTAACATAGTTTATAAGGCTGAAAAAAGACACAAGTCCATCCAGTTCAGCCTATTTTCCTGCAATGTTGATCCAGAGGAAGGCAAAAAACCCATGAGGCAAGAGCCAATTATCCTCATATTAGGGAAAAAATTCCTTCCCGACTCCAAATATGGCAATCAGAATAATTCCCTGGATCAAGATCCCACCTCCAGTTATCTAGTACCCATAACTTATAATGTTCTTACACTGAAGGATCAGAATAATTCCCTGGATCAAGATCCCACCTTCAGTTATCTAGTACCCATAACTTATAATGTTCTTACACTGAAGGATCAGAATAATTTCCTGGATCAAGATCCCAACTTCAGTTATCCAGTACCCATATCTTATAATGTTGTTACACTGAAGGAAAGCATCCAAACCAGTTTTGAACTCTTTAATGGAATTAACCATAACAACTTCTTCAGGCATATAAGACATCTAAGCTATCTTTTATCAGACTTTTGACCGATAGTATATGTACTGTATTACTCCATCCTCACCCTAAGGCTCTTCCCAGAGATCAGATTGAGGGGTTTATTCATCAAAGTGAGAATTCGACTGCTAAGCCCTAATTCTATACTCATTCATTCAACCAAAAATTCCAATAGTGAAGACATGATTGTGTCAGTAGCTGTCTCTTCTGTAGTGTGACGTAGTCAAGTGAAAAGTAGTAGCCCTGCCATCAGCCTCCAAATTTGCCACTTTAATCTGATGAATGTGACACAGTACGCCTTGCCCAAATCTCTATGGCAAATAAGGTGTCAATGCTCATGCAAACTGATGGGACAGTCTGGGACTGTCATAAGCACCTGAATTGGTCTCCAATTCACCGCATCGCAAAGTTTGCTAAATATGCGAAAATCAGGAAGTGGCGAATTCAGACCTTTACATGACTGCGCACATTCATGGATAAGTCCCTTTGACAGATAAATATATCCTGAATTTGTTGTATGTTCTACAAAAAGAAATTGTGTGTACATTTTGGCGCTTTAGAAACACAATGATATATACAAACATGTTACAGACTGTGAAATGTAGCAATATATGAAAAATAATATAGGCTTTAATCTGGCAAAGTTAAACGGGCAATGTAACACAATACAAATCTGCTACTGCGACAGACTCCAATGCTTGCTTGATGAATAATTGAATTATATGTGAACACATGCGTATTGTGCTGTGAAGTCCTCCGTAAGTCCACGTCTGTCTACATTTAGGGCCTCATTAACTAAAGTCTGAATAGTCGTGTACAGCTATGAATTTTGCTTATTCACCACTTCCCTATGTTCTCTTATTAAACAAACTCTGCAAAGTGGTGAATAGGCTAACAATTTGGCTGGAGAGCTCTTCGTATCATCAGCACACACAGGTACTTCTACTATTGACTAAGTGGAGGAGTGGTGAGAAGGAGTGAATGTGACTAGGTGTACTGCTCTGAATTCACCTGTTTGACTTTGCCACCTAAAACTGGAAAATTGAGGGTTTGATGACAGGGCTCCAGTGTTGTGTAAGGTGACTATTCATTCAAAAGTGACAATGGCGACTTCTACTAAGTGAAAACATGACCTAGGAACAAGGTGACATAGAAATAGAATATTCACAGAATACAGTTAGTGGGATATGGTGAGACTGGAGTCACTTCCCTTCATTTGTCTAATTTGTATCACTCCACATGTCTTCTCATCCTACTTCTATTCATCTGACTATGCCACACTTCACATGCGACAGCGATCTCTGGTGTCTGTCTATTGAACAAGTGTATTCTCAACTTTAGTGTCTATTTTAGTGGTCCGACTCGAATTGTAGTGAGGTAAATTTGACAGGTGAATTTGAACTTTAATCAATGAGGCCCTTAGATTCATAGGTAGTCATAAGCAATGACAGTGTTTAAAGCAAACTGCAAATAGAACAAGAAGTCTGTTCTCTCACACCACTAACATTATTTTTCATTGCGATACACTTCTTAAGAGGAATCCTCAATATGAACTTAACCACAAGATGTTCCCAAGGAATTGACATATTGAAATGATTAGTGTCTAGTTTAGATGTTGTAAGATTTTACACTATAAATACTGCTAAAGTGATGAGAGCCCCCCGCTGATAAATGAAGTAAAATTGACAGATTTACTGCACCAACAATACTGTTACAATAGTTGTGTTGTAAGAATAGTAGTGCTTGCGTTCCACTCGGAGAAATGTCTGTAGCACTTGCGTTACACTCGGAGGGGGGGGAAGTATCTGTAGTGCATACATTCCACTCTGGGAAAAATCTGTAGCGCTTGCATTCCACTCGAAGAAATATCTGTAGTACTTGCGTTCCACTCGGGGGAATTATCTGTAATGCTTGCATTCCACTCGAGGGAATATCTGTAGCGCTTACGTTCCACTCGAGGGAATATCTGTAGCAATTACGTTCCACTTGAGGAAATATCTGTAGTGCTTGCATTCCACTTGGGGAAAGTATCTGTAGCGCTTGCGTTTCACTCTGAGAAATATCTGTAGCGCATGCGTTCCACTCTGGGAAAAATCTGTAGTGCTTGCGTTCCACTCGGAGGAAGTATCTGTAGTGCTTGCGTTTCACTCTGAGAAAAATCTGTAGCGCATGCGTTCCACTCTGGGAAAAATCTGGAGTGCTTGTGTTCCACTCAGGCCAAAGTATCTGTAGCGCTTGCGTTCGACTCTGATAAAAATCTGTTTTGCTTGCATTCCACTTTGGCAAAAATCTGTAGCACTTGCGTTCTACTCGAGGAAAAATTTGTATAGCTTGTGTTCCACTCAGGCGGAAGTATCTGTAACGCTTGCGTTTCACTCAATGAAATATCTGTAGCGCTTGCGTTCCACTCCAGGGAATATCTGTAGCGCTTGCGTTTCACTCGATGAAATATCTGTAGCGCTTGCATTCCACTCGAGGGAATATCTGTAGCGCTTGCTTTTCACTCGATGAAATATCTGTAGCGCTTGCGTTCCACTCGAGGGAATATCTGTAGCACTTGCGTTTCACTCGATGAAATATCTGTAACGCTTGCGTTCCACTATATGCATTATACAAATGCCAAATCAGTTTGTAAAATACAGCACCTTTGTTAGTACTTGATAATGATGCAACATTAAATAAATACTTGTTTCTATATACATACTGTATCAGTATGTACCACAATAATACTGTACAATAGAATCAGAGATATAGATAAATAGCAATAAATGACATACATATTCACACATGGTGCACTGTACAGTTTAGAGATACAGCTGTTGTCCTTTTGTCACTGTTGTTCTTTGTTTGTACAACTTTGGTATATAGGCAAAAGTAGTGCACACGCAAAGAGATGCATAAAGCTTTGTAAATTCAACAGTTAGCATACACTGGAATGGAGGAGCAGCCATAATCATCCCAAATGGTTGCAAATATGTCACATCACAGCAGGGGCAGTTCTTGCCCTATTGACGCCCTGGGCGAACTGACCCTAGACCTTTTCCC
>WMED01001901.1:0-11104 GCA_019650415.1 Pipa parva
TCATTCTACCATATGAATCCTTTAAAAGATCTTAAATAACATAAAGCAGGTTAAATAACTTAAAGCAGGATATTACAATGTGGCGAGTAAATTGTAAGCAGAATAGGTTAGTGCCATTTGGCAAAAAATGTCTACACGCACAAAAAAAAAAGATAAAACACTAAAATGATAAAAGGTATGACAACAATATTTATTATTGTATTCAATCCACAACAAAATGGTTTTAGCTACAAATAAAATTAGTAGTTGGCAGTGAAATTAAAATCTTGGCCCTTATTAATGAATTTGCCATTATTTAAAATTGCAATAAAAGACGTTTTAACACAAAGCACAAGGTATTCTTGGTAGGAGGACACAGACTGTAAGTTTTTACAAGAAATATGAAATTTCAGGCATTGCGAGGGGAAGACCCTCTGAGAATATGTGTTGTGTCCTAAGTGCTCTTCCTTCTTGCACGAGTCACCAATGTGTAAAATATTATATTCACAGCATAATACTCAAAGTATAGTAGTCTTGCAAATAATATATTTACTTCACCATGACATATTTTGGAGAGGAGAACAGAGTATTTCAATGCAAAAGGGATTGGTGGTAATGTGCCCCGAGCAGCACTTCTCTCCTAGGTGTTTTTCATGTACCGGCTGGTGTTCTAATGCTGACAAGCACTGGGGCTTCTGATTCCCTCCGGCGCTTCTGGGTGTGCAGCCAATGTCACCGGTGCAAGGATTAAGGGTGAAGACTGGAGGCTCTTTAGATTTCGTGCCTTAGCATTATCCTATACCAACCCCACACTGGTAAGGAGAGTCCACTACCATTCCTTTTCCTGTACTATCTTGCACTTGTCTCTCTTTTAGTAAGCTTCAGAGGCATAAAAGGCTTTACTTAATTTCTCCCAGTGGAACCCAGTTCCATAGAACCCTATGTGTGTCTTCCTGCACTTCACTGAATTTCCCATGAAGGATCCTGTAAAGTCAAAGCATTGCCCTTGAGATCCATGATAGAATGATAGAATTAAAGGGTGAATTATGAAATAGGGAAGGCCTTAGCATGGTGGTTGGTGGAACATGAAATAGAGAACTGGGGTAGACATTGTTGATGGGTAAAATGTATTCTAGTTCGAGCAGATTGACTGACTAGAAATAGGAGTAAATGAGATTATAGAGTCCAGCACTGTTTTACTTTTTTTTGAGAGCCTAGCACAGGAGTCAGTAAAGTTTGTAGAGGAGGGAGCCATTTTCCTCCCTCATCCACCAGAAAAATTTTTTTCAGAGTAGCAAAGGGGAAGGAGCGCCCTCTCCCGATCACATAACCTGCTGACGGCCAATCAGAAGAGGAATCGGAGGTCATGGGCGGGGCTTGGGAGATGTGCTCCGAGCCACAACAAGGCGGCTGAAGAGTCTATTTTTTTCCACCTAATAAAAGGTATATCGATATAACACTAGAAAACATTTACGATTTTTATCAATATTCCCCTATATATAGTCTTAGAAGTAATTGCCTCTTTTTCAGGGATATCATTTCCTAATATTAGATTTCCATTCTAATTTGAAATATGGGAAATAACTAGTCATGCAAAATGCATCATATTTTGGGGGCTATTTATAAAAGTTGAAAAGTTTTTCAACTATTTAAAGCTAATAAAATAGTGGTACTTTACCATTTTTGTATATTTATAAAGCTGTTAAGTCAAATTTTTTTCACCCAAAAGTGTTCTTATGTATTCTGGACAAAAATCCATTGGTTCCTATGGAGTTAATCCTGTTATTTAGCAAGAGCCAAAAAAGATTTCCCATCAGAAAAGAATATCAATATTTATCTGTAATGGAAGGGGGACCTTAAAGTGCACCTGTAACCTCAAAACTAATACTAATTTAGATTGTACTAATGAAATAAACATTTTTGTAAATGTATATGTATTTAAACAATGTACCTTTACACAGTGTTCCTCTCTGTAATCTTCCCTGTCAGCCTGACTTTTCTTTCTGTGGTTGGGTGGGGCTAAATGATTGACATTATAGCTCCTCTAATCAGATCCCTGCTAGATCATGATTTAAGGGATCTGATTGGAGGAGCTATAATGGCAATCATCATCTAGTCCTGCCCAATGCTGTTTAAAGGTACATTTTTTAAAAATACATATATATTTACAAAAATGTTTATTTCATTAGTAGAACATAAATTAGTATTAGAGTTTTCAGGTGACAGGTGGTGCACTTTAAAGAAAAACACTGCAATGTTGTGCTACTTTGACAATTTCTTTTTGGTCCTATATAAATGAGGGGAATCAAAAAGTCCAGCGAAATGAAAAATAATTTCAAAAATTGTCAGAGCAAATTGTAAAGATCAAAATGGGCTTTATAGATATTCCCCTTTGTCTAGGTTCACACTAGCTTATGATGTGCAGCATATCATACGCTAGCGTGAAGAAAAAAAAATAGAAAAATACGCTCTGGCGTATTCTTCTATTGTACTTACCAGCGTCAATGTGAACGCTCTCTCAGTGTTCACACCACTTCCTATGTGGTCACATTTTGTGCATGGAATATCATACACCGGTCAAAATGCGACACCCGGCATTCCAGACCCTGTGTATGCGCGTCATATGTTAGTGTGTCCGTAACTGGGTAAGTACTATTGGCTTTCATTGAGCCGTATTCTTTTTTTTTTTCACACTAGTGTGTTATGCGCTACACATTTTATGCTGGTGTGACCCTAGTCGTTAGCTTACTTAGTTTTAAGCATTGCTTTTAATCTATTTGTTGGTAAGTAACTCTGTGCCCCCTAGTGGCCTTCTCCCTACCATTGTATGTGTTGCTTGAATGTTAAGTTATAAATTGTGAGTGTCCCGCAGCACCGAGTGAATGTTACGTTATGTTGAATGTTATCCAGGAGTCATTTTTATAATGCTTTATATCTTTGTGGTATTTGGCTTGACATGCATGTACCTGGGAAGAAATGTGTATACTGAATAGTGCTGAAGTACTACTGCATATATATATATATATATATATATATATATATATTAGACAACTACACAACAATAGCTGTATTCAAATCTCAACCTCCCTATCCCACAATATTACTTGCAGCAAAGTCCTTAGAAAATATTTGTTTTCTTATGACGTATGAAAGGTTCATACTGCTAAATTTGTACGTTTACCAATAAACTGGACTTTCAGAAATATGTAGTAATTAACCTACACGCCTATCTGCATTACCAGAAAATTGCCAAACCCATTACATTCAAAGACAGGATCTGATGGACCCAAATTGCTTAAAACATCACTGTTTTTACAGAGATACCCCAGGGAGCTTGAGAAACCATTTAGCAGATGAAAGTGCATTTTGCAAAGTCTGACCTTACATGCAATCATAAAATGAATCAAAACAGTTCTCTTCTCTCCCCCCCCTTTTTAAAATGTACAGAGCCCATCTGTGTCTAATCCAGTAATTATAGACTGACTTCAATTACCTTTTCAAACTTGGAGCGGCCTGGAGTCTCCTCAGTGAACAAACACAGGGTTTTGTCTAGACCTCAATTGACCACAGTCTAAAGCTTGAATTTGTTTCTAATTTTATTTATTTATTTACTTGTTTTGTGATGTTGGTCATGAGGGTCTGGTTTTTCATTGCAATTTTTCCCCTCCCTAGTTTTGTATCCTGGCTATATACATTGCAGAAATATTTGACTTGCTCCTTCTGGTACCTTTTCCCTGGCTTCTCTAATCATTGTTTTGGTTTTCTTCCGGTGAATATGTTTATGAAGTCAAATGATTCTCAATATCAAAAGCGATTAATGTAAAGGGAACGTGATCACTGAGACCATCTTAATTTTTTTTTTTTTTTATTGCCATTTTATAGAGATTATTAGTTACATGCTGCAAATCCAATAGTTTGGCCTCGTATTGAAAATATCTAGTCTGAATTCTAAAACAATCTATATTTAATTTATTTTGCTACTGAAAATTTGACATGTATACTACACATATTACCTTCTCTCCTGTTTCTGAAGATAATTTATCAAGTAATGGTGCAAGGAATAAAACATACTGTACTCTGGATTATTCGTTATGCATGATATTGCATAGGGGTGAGAGTTATGTGCCATAACATTCCTGCAACAAAGCTGCTAATAGGAGAACAAGGTCCCTTACCTGTGAATAAATAAGCAGTTGCAGCAGTTCTTATATGCAAGTAGCCCTGTCTGAATGCCCTGTTATTAGTATTTCTGGGCTCCGTTACTTAAATTGGTGGGCAGTGTAGGCATGGGCATAAACTGTTTAGTGTCCAAAATATAGATCCCATACATAAAGTGTTATCAATGATGGACACAATTGGAGGTAAAAGAAATAGGCACCGTTAATAGTAGGGTTTTTTGTAATCTTGAAGCTGTTAGTGTATTCGATTTATATAACTGGAGTTAGAGTTTTTAATGCTTCTTTCTTGTTGAATGCCCCATTGTGTGCAAACAAAAAGTAGAAACAGCACTGTCCTCCATTTGTCAAAGGTGCACGTTGAAAGGATGCTGCCACCTCCCACAATCTCCACAAGATTCTTTTATTTTAAAAATGAATATTTATTTCAATAACAAACATACTTGATAGGTGGCAATGTTTAGGACACACCTGTCCTTTCTCAAGCTAAATAGAAGCAATATATATATATATACAGAGAGAGAGAGAGAGATATTACTCTTGCCCTGTGTTCTTAAAGAGCCTGTAGATCATAGATACCATACCTTATGCTTTTAAAGGGATGCTGGTGCATATTTAAATGAGCAAGGATGGGTAGTTTAGTGATCATATTCTTTTTTCCTGATCCATACTTAATCACACACGTGAGAGTCTACAGTCTAATCTACATCCTCAGTTGGGGGACCAGGGAAGAAAAGGGATGTGTGGGGAGGAACTTTGTCAGGGGCTATAGAATTGGGAGGAATAATAGGTAAAATTACCCAATGGGCATAGCAGAAAGAAAAACGGGCTCTGTGTAAAACAAGATTGCCTTCAGGCAGTAGAGTGTGGCACCACGTTAGCCATAGATATAAGCATACACAAGTCAAGTATAGGTGATACCTTTTATTGGCAAACTGAATAGTATCAATAAAAGGTATCACCTATACTCGGCTTGTCTAAGATTGTCCTGAATTACGCACCATTTCCATTCCTGCAGAAACAGTTAGGCCTGGTTCAGACTAGCACATTTATTTGCTGTGTTTTTAGAAAAGTGTGTCCCTAAAATACACCGCCAAATTCAGGCTGGCATATCTTCGGGATGCGTTTCTCTATTGTACTTACCCGATGCAGCGTGTATATTCCCTCAGCGTTCACAGCTCTATCTATCTGGTAGCATTCTTTGCGTTGCGTGCATATGCTAAGTAAATAAACGAAGCGAAGCATTCCAGTGTGCGTGCACTCACGTTCTGTGCTAGCAAGTGCTATAGGAATGTGCAGCGCACTCTTTTTTTTTTTTGTGCAGCGTATGTAAACGCTAGTCTGAACTGGGCCTAAAGTGCAAATCATAACAATTACCAACACTTTAACACAGTGATGCCCAGCCTACGGGCCATATCCAGTTCGTGACACGGTACTCTTCGGCTCTTGAAGCTTCTGTCCACAGAGCAGGAAATCAGCAACAGTTGGAAGGACCTGGTCAGCTTATTACTGAACAGAATGTCAGTTCAGTAATATGTTATTTGCAGTATTTCACAATTGGGTGGAATGCTTCCCTGCATTGTTAAGACCCTTACTTTCGTGTTCGTTATGTGTTGAAACGCATTAGTCGGCGTCAGCTATTGATATATATGGCCCCAGGCAGAAAAAGTATATGTATATACTGTATTTGTGAATGTTATCAGCAGCTCCTTCTTTCCATTTAACTTCTACTGTACATTATTTTAGGGTTCCTTTAAATTGGCTGTAAACATGCTCTGTGTATTTGCATCCTAAATAGTCTAGAGCTCAGACCACAGCAGTGAGTAAGGATCTGAGTATTTCTTGGCTTATACAATACCTTTTAGAGAGGTCTAGTAAATTTGAAAATATTGCCTGTTATGTCTGGACAATTGAATTCCATTATGATGTCTTCAGAAGTCTCCAGTTACATATTATCCGTAAACCCAAATTAAGTAAATCCCAGCTCTCATCATAAAGGAAAATTAAACTGATTGGGCATGTAATGACTGCACTGACAGTGTGTAATAAAGATAAATAAAACTCTCTTGGCTAGGAATTTTGTAAACTCGATAATCTTAAGTGAAAGCTTTCAGTGCTGTGGACTTTTAATTAAAATTATTCATGACTAATATTTCCTTCTGCTGTGTGCCTTTCTCTTATTCCTGACTGTTTATTTTAAGTTTTAGGTTCTATGTAGTATAAGGAAGTTTTGTTTCTAAGTAAAAGATTTGTAAATAGCATTTTGGTCTGGTCTTAAAAATCAGTTAATCCAACATTAAATTATATTTGTTTTTTTTTATGCAAAGTAGATATTTATCTTCTTGGTAAGTTTGCTGCTTTATAATGCGTGGCTGATAATGTTTTTATCATCTTTGCTATTATGAATCACTAAAAAGAAATGCAAAAAAAAGTTATCTACGGTACTTATCTTTCACTCGTCATCAATACTATCAATATTTTGCTTTCTCAGTGTATGTAACTGCAAACTAAATGGTAGTAGTGTCTTGTTAATTTTTCAGTTTGTCTCCCTTCAAACACACAACAACTGTATTGTGAAAAACACACCCGTTTTGTGCACTCCGTTCTTTAGCAAGTGTACAATGTAATGCAATTAAACCAGCTAAGAAACCCTAATGTAATTAGTGGCACAATAAGTTCCCACCCCTCCACTTTCTCATAGGTTAAGTCCACATTGTGTGGCAGTTTTAAGTTCAGAAAGGACCAGTAACATAATATGATCCAAGGCCACTCTCTATGAAATGCCTGCCAAAACATCAAGGCACCCAGGTGCCATTGGACCATTCATAATGTTGTGCTCTAAGGTTGTCTTCTATGCAGCTTCCAGAATGCAGTGTAAGTAGACAATGTGATTGTGTCATTGCATCACACAACGGTAAATAGAATCATTGGACTTATTTAGCACTGACTTATGCAGAAAGACTGCAGATCTCATGATGTCCTATGAAAGTCAATGGTAGTAACAGTGAAGGTCAATGGTAGTACCAGTGGCAGTTAAAGGAACTGGCTTTGGACCAGGATGAACTGGAACAATTTGTTTGCAGGTGTGTGTTTTTTTGTTTTTGTTTTTTTTTTGCTTAAAATGCCTGTGGGTTTTCTTCTGACAACTGCTAGTAAAACACACAGGGTGCACTGCACTTAAATATATAAAAAATATTGACCCATTGCTATGAAATTCAGTTGAATTTTAGAAAATATACATTCATAAATTTGGTCTTATGGACCAGCAAATGAAGACTAAATTTAAAAATAAAAATATTTTCTAGGAATAATACAGATGTTTTTGAAAGCATATCCACAACATTCCTGATGTATAAAAATGCCTAAGGGTCATTTTATTTGTTGGTTGTTAATGTCCACTTAATAGCCTTGCATTGCCTACATTGATTTTGTTTTGTGATCATGTATAATGTATTTTGATTACTATAAATGCCTTTAACTACATCCAGTTATTTAAATGGTTAAAAACATCATTTTTACAGTCGCTTAGAGTTAAATTTCAGGCTGTGTGTTAACTTAAAGATCACCTTTGTTGTAGAACTGGCTTTTTAGCAAACTGAAAAGAAAATGACACAATTTCCTCCCCTTTCCCTTTGAATATCTCATTTCTTTTATCTTACACATTCATCTGTGAAACCATGTCAACATGACAAATGCAGTCAGAGCCTCAATTACATAAAATGATGCAGGAGTGGGTTTGCTGCTAGAATGGGCACAGTTATGTTGACATAATTGTTTAGATGTCACCCAGCTGCACTCTTAGTAGCAGATCCTATGGGGTTGGATATTTGTACATGATGCTTTCCTGTTTTCTCTAAAGGAGATATTTTCTTTAGTTCCACATATAACAGATTAGATCTTCATTGTGTTAAAATGTATTCTTTCTTCTGTTGTTGTGATTCTCTGGATTTTAGAAACATATCTGGGATAAAACAAAAAATGAGAAAAAATTTCTTCAAAGAAGAAATACATTCCTCTAAAATAACCAGCATTGTTCTAAAAACACTGATAATGAAAATGGATCTGGAATTGTTTATAGTGAAATAACTATTATTGTAGTCACTTATATATTAATATGCAAACATAATCTTGCTCAGCTAAAGAGGAGCAAAAAATTGTATTAGCAAAGAGAAAAAACTACATCCCTGATCATAGACGCTACTGCAGGGGTAGCTGTTATTATGCCCCTGGATCATCTACATATATATTATATTTATATATACATACATGCATGCATGCATGCTAGCCCTGGCAGACCCCTGCATTTTCAGGGGGTGACCTCCCCTTGACTCTTCCTTACCTATATTTTTTCCTCCTTCGCACAAAGTAATGTGAAAGTGAGTTTCAATATCCATTTCTATCACAAGCCCAGTATCATAAATATGATAATCATAATGTACAAACTACCAAATTGATTCTGGGATTTTTGTGCCAAAAGAGCACCTGTCCATTTTCGTTTAGACTCTAGGAAGAGATATATACTGTTACTACAAAATAAAATTTCTAATTTAAACCTTTAAAAAAAAATCTGTCTTGCATGTAAAAAAAATTCTGAAATCCCATCAGTTTGGAAATGCTTGCTTGAAACAACTGAAATCGTATCTTCAAAGTGCTGGGACCCATGTGGTACTCCAATGGAGTAGATGTATTAAATGACCTATTACAGCTTGGAGTTAGGCTACATGTGACATTTTGTCATAGGGCAGCCTCATGAGGTTGCAGATCCTTGCATATACTCCTTTAGATAGGCTTTCACTCATTTGCACATTAGTTTGTGTTGGTGGTCCGTCATAATGACGTAGCCTGGGTTTTTTCGGGGGCCTTCTGCACCTATTGCTGCTAAGTTGCAGAGGAACAAAAAGGAACTTGCTTCCTCTTTGCGCATGACTTGAGAAATGATGACTTTATGCTTATTTTGCTGTTCTATACTGTTTTGACAACTGTCACTTTTTTCATGTCTTTTCATATGTACTTTTTTTCCTATATATATATATATATATATATATATATATATATATATATATATATATATATATATATATATATACACCTGTATTTAATAATAGTTTTCTGGAGAATCCCTGTTAAAGTATTTTAACATTTTTTTCAGAATGATGTTGTCCACCAACCTAATAAACTTAGAGTTAAGAAGGGATGTCATTAATGATGTATGTATGAATGGTGGGTTGGGCATGTTATATTTTTGGCAGCTTAGCCTTGGGTATTGAACTGCTTACTGACCTTGTCACCAGTATTAATGTACTCTATAAAATATCAGTAGGACATAGGGGGTAATTCTGCATAGTCTGAACTTACCCTCCGATCCTTAGCCTCTGCTCGCACAGATTGTTTTGCTTTCGTTGATGTGCTGCACGCGGACATCAGCGAGCGCATAACAGCCTCTCTGAAGTGATGCAAAGGATCCGGAGGTAACTTTGCACTATGCTGAATTACCCCCTATGTCGGGTAAGTACAATAGAAATGCGCGTCTACAAAATAAGCTGGACTGAAGTATGCGTATTTTATATGCAATATGAACCTAGCCCTAAGATTGTATACTGAAAAATATAATCTCTGCACCCAAACTAAAGGGCAAATTGCAGACTGTATTTCACCTCTGTAATTATGCCTTTCTTTTCTGTTTTTTAAAATCCTTTTCAAAATAAGTCATGCATCTCAATGCATTAAAGGTTGAACTTTAGACAAAATACTGTATTTCTCTTTTTTAATATTAAGCTTAAAACTATTTCATTTTCTACTAAATAATTACCATGTTTATTAGTTTTCCTGCTATTATTTGTATTCTGCTTTTACCTATCCCTTGGCAAGCCATCACCCCAATTGTAAACTTAAAAGAATGCTGAAACTTGCTTGATGATGCTTAAGCAAACGCTCTGCTGCAGTTTTTAGATGATGCAATGTTTGTTTGCTTTGAGCAGCTAAACTACCTTATATGCTGGTATGCTTCTCAGCAGAGAGGGAAACAGTATGAGTCTGTTTGTAGAAGGGGGTCACCCAAGTTATTGGGGGCCCTAGACAATAGCCCAAGTTTACATCTCCCTAAAAATTACTCTAAAGGCCGGTTCACATGACATATAGACACCGCATATTGCAGAAATGCGTGTCTAAAAATTACACTGCATATTTATATATGCCGTGTTTTCTAGATGCGCATTTCTATAAGTCTTACCCAACTCCAGTGTGAACGCTCCCTCTGAGTTAGTGGCTCCTCCTATCTGGCTGCATTTTGTGTGCAGCGTATATATGCTAGCAAAACTGCGACGGCCAGCATTCCCCACACAGCGATTGCACGTCATACGCTAATGTGCCCAGAATGAGGCAAGTCCATAGGTTTACACTGTGCGGCTTTTGCTGTTACATGTATGTATGCCACGCATAAAAATGCCAGTGTGAACCTAGCTTGAAAGACATAAAGACCCTTTTGGACTGTTAATTCAGCCTTTTTCCAGGTAGCAAGATAGGTCATATGCTTGTGTAAAGAGCCTACGTGGAACTTTATTGACAAAGCAGTTTAAATTCTGTATACCTAGATGGGTACAGAGCTAGTTAAAATTCATTATATTCTGTCACATGCTGTCAGTGTTAATAACAAAGTACATGTAGACTATGGGTTATAGAGGTCACTGCTTTTATAAGGCCTATGACACCAAGGGCTAAACCCAATAAATGTTTTAGCCACAAGCAGTAACCTCTGACCTGTACTCAAATATCATGTTGTTTTAATAAATGTGAAGGTGTGAAAGCACATTGCACTCTTGTCACAAAATTTAGTAAAGATTAATGTAATTGACTTTATACTGTAGAATATTTTCCTAGCCCTATGGAAGATACTTTAATTTTTTTCTTTTATTAGTCATTTTTTAATATTTAAGATGGCACAGGTTTATGAT
>WMED01001901.1:11172-25796 GCA_019650415.1 Pipa parva
GCCTCGTTGCTATAGTCTGTCTTCCTTTGCTAGCTGGACATACTATGCTATCTCAGGGTGCAGTATTGACTAGTTATGGCTGTAAATTTGAATGGAAAATGAAGACTTTCATTAGAAATATTTTACATATACCATAACATCTACAGTAGATACTACTCATCCTGCAATTATGTAAATTAATAAATAAAAAAATCCTCCACATCACTCTTTTTTTAGACTTGTCTGCTGCTTCCCAGAATGGACACACAATGGAAATGTATATGAATTGTTTTACATGGTTCATGAATGCACTATTTACATTATGCTTCAGTACACCACAGAATATTTGGTCAGTTAAAGAATATAATTTGAATCCGGACTAGTTGACGGACTAGTTACACTTGATGGGAGTCCGCCATGTTAAGTTATTTTTAAAGCTAGCTTAAAATGGATGTCTTTGGCAGGAGCGGGGTTAGCCAGAATAAGGGGTAGTGTGCAGTGAAAAGCTGTATCAGGCAGCATTAGAGGTTTCATTCTCATGCCATTATAAGATCATTCAGGGAATCCAGTGTCATGCTAGGGATTTCCCAATCTAAATATTCCTTCTGGTAATGTATCCACAAATCCGGCCCCTATCTGTAAAACAAACAGTCAGCTGAAATTCCCCTCCATCTTTAAGATTGGCAGAACTGTCCCAGTTATGAACAGAAAGACCCATGAGTGGGAAAACCTCCTGGTTGTTTTTATAGCCTGTAACTGAATAGGTAGATTAATTGTGCTGCTAAACCACTTTTTGTTTAAGTTACTCTCATTGCCTATGAATTATTATTTTATTGCTCATGTCTAAAGTAAAAAACCTCAGATGTGCACCTCTAAACTGTGAGAAACCCATACACTCAGATCCTGAACTAAGCCAAGTCATGACAGTATAGCTCTTGAATGACAGAGAAGTATCAGTTCTAAATTGGTTGCTTATTAGAATTAAATGCCTTACATTTCCCCTAGCTTTGCATTTACAGCTCATCGATGCACCCAAAACTACAGTGTTTGAGGACTACAAAGTTTTACATTCCACAGTGGTATTATCTAAAATGTTACAATTCACATCTGTATGTTTCATTGTACCAGTTGCTGGGAAATATAGCCTGTGGCTCTTCAGATCTTACAATATTTTACTATGATTATTATCACATGATGCACTTTGTTATTTATACCTATTTATTGCTATACTTATTTATTTTTATATAACGACGCTATGTAATCTCGCTGATTTGTATGTACTGTACTTATTCACTGACAATAAAAAATCTAATCTAATCTAATCTCTCCTTGCTGTCAGGAGATCCTAAAAGCAGTTGTTCAGCAATTTTCCCTACATGTGAGGAAGCACACCTAGGCCTCTTGATATTTACAGTAGTTCCACCTGCCCCCCCACCCTATCCCTTATGGAATCTCATACTCAAGCACACTGGAATGTCGGTGCTTGGTGTGCAGATACGTACATCTTTGTTAGATTAGGAACACTGTACTGTGTCTATACTTGTCCCCTGGGATGCTGTAGGTATGAAATAGCTTGAATTGAGTATATGAACTCTTGTCACAAAAATACAATACATTTATTTCAACATATATTATAGAAGTCACCCCCTTTTACCACTAGGTCTTTTGCTTTTTATTTAAAATATTTCTTTTTAATCACTGCTGAATTCCACTTAGGTTGTATATCACATTAGTTTCATGACAGGTCATTTAACCATCCAGCAACATGTTCTATTACTTTCTAATAAGTCTCACAACCTTTATTCTTCATTCCTCCCATATGAAAAATGACATAATTCACCAGAAATGAAATGTTAAATAAGTGATATGAATCACTTGGCATGTACTTATTTGCTTCAGCATGTATCTGATACGTTATGGGTTACTCATATTTCGATCTAATTAAGAGGAGAATGTTCCTCCCCAATAAGTTTTGGGTAATTATATATTTGTTTTCTTGGCAAGCTGGATAAAGTGTCAGTGCTATTTATTTAGGTGAAGATAACCTTTGCATTAGGGGCATTTTTGTTAATACATGGAGCAGAACTATTTTTTTCCACCTTAAGTTTATGCTTACAGTATATCTTTTTGTAGTTTTCACTTCTAATTACTTACAGTATGAATTAGTGCTTCATCACAATCAGGTGGCAACACAAAATTTTAGCATAAACTCATTCAGCTTATTTTATATGTGCAGAAACCTTAAAGAAGAAATAAGGTTACTGAAAGCTTAGCCTCCAGTAAGCTGAACGGCTTTCTGCAGGGAAACGTTGGAAATTGTATGCAATATAGAAATTCAAGTTGCATTATGATTTTTAAACCTCTGTCTCAACTGTAGCCATTTTCTAAGTAGCAGCCCTTAATGGGGGAGTGGGGGGGAGAGGCACCTGTTTATTTAGCAATCTGCTTTACTGAAAGGGAAAATAAATTATTTTTGCACATGCTCAGAAGGAAGCAGTGCCTGGGACACAGGTGGAAGCATGGTATTACATTGCAAAATTATTCTATGTATTGATTGCCCTACTTGACATGTAAAGACTGATGTTTGGGCTAGGTAAATTAAAATACCAACTGGATCTGTACAAAGATGATATTCTAAGTGATTGTGATACAGTAGCACAGTATTCCATGTCTAACTTTTGCAACTACACTATGAATGGATTAACTAGTAAAGCAACAATCCTGTTACATCTAAAATGCACTTAAAAACAATGACCAGAGACCACCTACATTAACAATGATGGAGATCTCAGCTAGTGTAAATGAACTGAGGCTGTATCTTGCACTGTTCTGAAGATAGCTACCACCACTGGCTCATTTATGCAAAGCAGTAACTGCAATAAAGGTGGAGAGGCACTTTCAGTGTAATAAATCATACAGAGGGAGGTCATCTGTGCTGCTGGCCACTTGCACAGGGTTTTTTTTTTTTTTGCTGTGGTTGTTAACATTTAAATTGGTAAAACATAATGGTTCTATAGTGACACAAAGTTTGGATTCATGAATGTAATATTTTACAGTATTAAAAAAAATGTTTTTCTGAGAGTAAAATAGTTCTTACACCAAAAAAACTCATACATCTGTCCATCAGAAGTGTCTGTTTTCTAGTAAAAATGTAGTTTTCCCCAGAGTAAGCTTTTATTTAGTGGGAAAACAACATTTTCTGGCACCCTGCTTTATGTATGTATGTATGTATAATTTTATTTATAAACTGCCACAAATTTACGCAGTGCTGTACAATTCAGCAATACAAATACAATAGAGACATGGGAAAAGTGCATTAATCAATACAAGTAAAATATCACAAGGATACATCACTTTAAGTGCTAGGTTGCGGCTGACACAAGAGGTTGAAGTTCCCTGCCCCGTAGAACTTACAATCTAAGTAAGATTTACTTCCTGCCTTAATGCCAAAACACAAAACATGGTTGCTAAGTAGTTTTGTGTCCATTTATTAGAAATGTATCACTAGTAGTTTTGTGTCCATTTATTAGAAATGTATCACTAGTAGTTTTGTGTCCATTTATTAGAAATGTATCACTAGTAGTTTTGTGTCCATTTATTAGAAATGTATCACTAGTAGTTTTGTGTCCATTTATTAGAAATGTATCACTAGTAGTTTTGTGTCCATTTATTAGAAACGTATCACTAGTAGTTTTGTGTCCATTTATTAGAAACGTATCACTAGTAGTTTTGTCCATTTATTAGAAACGTATCACTAGTAGTTTTGTGTCCATTTATTAGAAACGTATCACTAGTAGTTTTGTGTCCATTTATTAGAAATGTATCACTAGTAGTTTTATGTCCATTTATTAGAAACGTATCACTAGTAGTTTTGTCCATTTATTAGAAACGTATCACTAGTAGTTTTGTGTCCATTTATTAGAAACGTATCACTAGTAGTTTTGTGTCCATTTATTAGAAACGTATCACTAGTAGTTTTGTGTCCATTTATTAGAAATGTATCACTAGTAGTTTTGTGTCCATTTATTAGAAATGTATCACTAGTAGTTTTGTGTCCATTTATTAGAAATGTATCACTAGTAGTTTTGTGTCCATTTATTAGAAATGTATTATTCTGTTTCTCTTCATTTCGCCTCCTGCACCTCTTTTTTTCATTTTTTTGGAAATCTGTGTTAAAACCTGCCAGAACCCAGGTGTTGGAGAAGCAGGGTAAGCATTTGTGTAAAATGTTAGCAATTCCCATTTTTCCCCCATCCTTTTTTTATATATATTATGACTGTTTTGTATATAAAAAAAATGTTGGCAAAAAACATTTGTGTCTTTTTTTTTTTTTTGCGCTAATGATTGTGTAAAAATATTAGCAACATTTCAGCAATTCCCATTTATTTCTTTTGTTTGTTTTTTTTAAACAAACCAGTCATTGGTGTACAAACAGGAGACAAACTGAAATTGCTAACCGTTTGCTGACAGTTTTTACACAAAGTAGTCAATAATGTAGAAAAGGGACACAATCAGAGTTGCTGACATTTTTTACACAAAAATCCAAGTTATTATTAGGTGTACTTTTAATGTTGGATAATTGTTTTTTTTTTTTTCTTGCCCTCTTTCATCATTGTGTTAACTCCATTTGGTACTTTTTTCCCATAGAGCCTTGTTGCACCCTTTTTATAAAAGGGGAACATTTACCTGATCCTGGTCATAGGATTGTGAGATGACAGCTGATCAAAACTAAAACAATCAGCAAAGTTTTTTTTTTTTTAGGTAATAGTTCCCCTTTAACTTTTGTGGGTGCTTAGAATTTCAGATAAAGGGGAGAATTTTTTTTCCCAAAGGTCCTACTCTTGTCTGTCCTGAAGACAAATTTAGCCAATAGCCTACGTGTTGCTTATTTTAAAGTAGTTTGTTATAAAAATACTCTGACCCCATTTTGACATTAAGCTGACATAACAAGGTTAGAATTTTAATTGTACACAAAAGCCATTTAGTCTTCATGTATAAATGACTGTAACGTATAGACTTACCTCCAGCCTTCTAAGCAGCCGACAGGACAAATTGATCTTAGTGTTTGGCAAAGAAACTGCTCTTTCTGAGTAAACAGAAAATGTACTCCGAAAGTATGTTTAAATGTCACTAGGATACTTAAATTCCATATTGACACAATTTAACCTGTCACAGAAAGGTGCCAAGCTGGCAAATGACTATTTAGTATATAAACACTGACAGAAAGTCAGGCAGTTCCATAAACACCTCTCCCCTGAAAAAAATAATAGCGCTTTTCAAAAGCTACTTTGCGTAGTATATGGCATACAGTTTATTTCTTTAGAGCGCGGGGCATACATATCTCTATTATTCAAGGTTTGACTTGGATCAATAAACAACTGTAACAAAACATTTATGTTGGAGGTGTTGCATTAAGGGCAGAGACAGCCCTTTCTAATGTACCCCAAACTAGGTTTGCTTTCTCTGTTGTATATTATGCAGGATTGTGGCTTAAAGTACCAGTACAGCCAGTAGTAGCTTTTTTGCTAATTGCTAGACATTAATCATTTTTTTAAATATATGTATATAATTTTGAGCAATTTCAGCCATTTTCCTTTAAAATCTTTTTTATTTTTTTCAAAATCTACATCTCTGATCTGCTTCCTATGCAGCAGATTATTTGGAATCTCAGTTCTCTGACTTAGCTGACTTATGAGAACTCCTTTCTCATCTTGCTCTTATCCAGGAATTTTCTGCAGTTCAAAAGCTGCATGTGTCTGATTTATTTGTCTCTAGTTGTATGCAGCATATATAAATAGCTATGCAGCATGTATTTTGGGCAGGTTAAGCAGGAGAGCATTTATTTACACCTCTGGAACTTTATTTTGTTAATTTTTTTTTCATATGTACTTTATTATAACCTTAAAGTAGAACTAAAGCTCGCTAGTATTAGGGGTGATCTCTTCTGCTCTGTGCACTGCTGCAATCCTCTTTATTTCCTGTTCCTATTGGATTTCTGGTGAGTTGAGCATGTGCAGAAGCAGTATTTTGATATAAAACTGCTTCTGCGCATGCTGAAGTCAACAAAAATCTAACAGAATGACTTCCATAATTTCCCAGAATACTGACAGTGGGAGCTCCCGGAACAATAATCCAGTATAGAAAGCCCCTGTAATAAAATAAAGTAAAAATAAACACAGCTAAGATGTAACTTTTAAAGATTGTTTCCATGGTGCAGCTGTCTTCTGTAAAGGATGCTTATAACAACTTTTGGTTTTGAGAATAATAAGTTATTAAAGTCCAAGTAAAATAAGCGCATCCCTATACATGTTCAAATATAATATTATTAATACTAAAAGCCTTTGCCTCCCTTAAAGGCAATGCAATGATTCATTTTGTGTAGCCAGAGGTATAATATTAGAGGATTCACCAATCGCAGCTGAACATGGCTACAAACATCCATGGGTCTTGGATCCTCAACCATGACTACAGCTTCCTCAGCCAGCAGTGCAGCATCCATACCCAACCCCAAAGGGAAGAACCAGGCATTATACCTGCACCTGGTCCCATGCTACTTAATGGTCCAGTAACACTACAATTAATTTAATTAGTACTTGGTTACATTAGATCAGAATTGTTTAGCTGGCAATACAGTGATAATGATTAACAACACTGTTAGTGATACGGCAAACAAAAGTATTATTACAGTCTATGATATATTTCCAGTGGTTATTGCTTCCATTTAGGCTGATGACACAGGGTCACTTAGTAAAGCTACAAAACTTCTGCAAAGCTATCCGAAGGCGCTTTGTTGCTGAAAGAATTCTTCGGACAGAGTTTTGTGAGGTACCGTGGCTGTACTATTAATGCAAGGCTCTGGGGACCTACAGAGGACAGTTTGCTGCTTTAGAAAAACCATAGACAGCAGCACCACCTAGTGTGACATTTTTTTTTTAACCAATAAAATGTCTTCAGATTGAGTTTTCAGCAGTCACTTTGTATATCATAGCCTCAGTAATACCTCAATGTCTTTTTGTTGTCTAAATAAGCCAGATATTTCAAATCCTGACTACACAAGCAAGTGAATCAGATTTCCCTAGAGAACCACAGACGTTTATTGTATGATGTTACTTTAGCATCCAGCCATCAAAATAGTTTTTGGTTTCTATGGAAATTGCTTGGAGGGTTGTTCCCCTTGGACGGCTGAAGCAAAGAAGTAAACTAACAAAAGTCATATATTTATAAATAAATGCTACAAATAAAGAACAAAGACCAATTACAAACTGTTATATAAACTAGCAACAACAAACTAGAAACTAATAGTAGAGTGGACAACCCCTTTAACCATTCTAGGTATGGGATGCTTTGATACAAGGGTATCAAGCTATAGGCTTTGTTCCCAGGGAAGAAGACTGGGGGATACAAGGGGGCTGCATATGTGCAATAAAGTTATAGCATATTTTTCTTAATCCCCCTAATATCTTGTAACTGTGCATGTAGGTTGTACCTTTAAACATGGACAAGAAGGGAATGCTCACAGCACTATACTATAACATATACAGTACTATAAAGAATATGTAGAGTTTAGCACCGTGTTAGCCGTAGATATAACAGAGCTTTAGAGACTATTTCAGGCATGCCTGAAGAAGAGACCTAAGAAGTCTAAAAAGCTTGCATTTACCATCTATTCCGTTAGCCAATAAAAGGTATTGCCTATACGCTACTTGTCTCTGCCTATAAATAATATGCAAACTATAAAACAAAAATCACATGCTTTTTAAATAAAAAAGACACTTCCCCTTACATTTGTCTTGTACAAGCCGTGTAACTATTGTGCTTCCTTGTGGCAGGTGTATATATCTACAAAGGGTACAGCAGGCAGTATTTATATGTATTATTTGGTATGAGACTGTGTTTTACACTTTAGCACAGAGTTCTAGGGTGTCACTAAATGGATTTTCCTGTTTGTTTTTGCAGCAGTGCTTTGTTGCAAAAACATTTTACTACTTTCCACTGAGATAGATTAAGATGTCAGAGGAATGGAGTCATTGTTAATAACATTAACTTGCGGGCAAATCTCCCATGTGACCTTGCCTGACCAATGAATCTTTACTATTGCTTTAAAGATTGGCTTCCCAGGCACTTGAAACTGTCAAATTACTGTTAGGCTAGGTTCCCTCTGGTACATTTAATGCCTGTCTTATAGTACAATGTTTTCCAGGAAAATAAGACAGGGTCTTATGTTAATTTTTTCTCCTAAAGACGTTCTAGATCTTATTTTTGGGGGATGTCTTATTTTTGGGACATGGTACTGCTACGATATATTTCTCGTACTTTACTGCAGCTAGGCCTTATTTTCAGGGTAGGCCTTATATTTCTAAGCTTGGAAAAAAAATTGCACTAGGTCTTATTTTCGGGGGATGTCTTATTTTCGGTGGAAACAGGGTATTGAAGACATACACAGTGATAACTCTGAAGGCTGAAAACAACATGGATGGCTGAGTTTTCTGATTGGTAGTTTCAAATATGTGGTTCAAAGCCTTCTGTTGCCTTCTAATAATGCTGAGACCCATAACTTGCCTAGTTTCAACTACTTCTTATCATCATATTCCTGATCCAAGGAGATGCTCTGAGTCCCTTTCCCCCAGTCTTCTCTAGGTTGCATGTGGTGTTTCGTTTGCTGTTAAAAGCAATGTATGGCATGAGATTCCAATGTTCCAGAATGCACCAGAGACCAGCAGGTCCTGTTCTGTGTGTGCCTGTGTGCTATGCTCTATATATTTATAGCAGTATACTGTATGTGCAGTGATTACATTTGCTTGTGTAAACCCCAACATAAATGGTAATCTCAGTGGTTTAGTATGTGTAAAAAAATGAAAATCTAAATTGAGGCCTTGTTTCATTTCATTATATCTATACATGTTAAAATGTCTTTAAGGCATCTAAATCTCATGCTGACATCTTAGAATTTCTTTTTCTGTGTGTTGTGAGATCTTGAGGGCGTGTAAGTATGTGTGTTATCTCATGTCTAATTCTTGTCTCCCCCCCCCCCCTTCTCTGTTATTTTAGTGATACAAACCAGAGGCAGGGCAAGGTAGCAGTTTTGATGATGAGATTACAGCTAGCCAGGCTGACTGTCTCCTCAGTTTAAACTACACCTCTCTCTCCCCACATGGCCACCCTTATCCCATTGTTTAGATGTTGCTCAAGCAGTAGAGTTTTAGGTTACGGCATCAATTGCTCTTTGCAACCCAGGTTGAAAAACCCAACTTTTGTCTGTGAAATCTATACCCCAGCACATATGCCCCCGGAGACAAATCATTTGGAATGGAGACAGTTGTCATTGTGATACAGGAAATTTTGCTTTGTGACTGTACAGAGAAACTACAGTTTAAATGACCAAAAAAGAAAAAAAACAGTAATTATCACATCTTCTATTTTGTTTTGTTTTAATTGCCGCCACTTACAGGACTGCTGAATTTCAATGAAAGATCAGTACAGGAAGAATGAATGAATGTTTAGTTTCTGGATAAAAGTAGACCTGCTGAGTAGAATGACATTAACCCTTTTAGAAATGATTTTTATCCTTGATGAACCACAAAAATTAAAGTAAAAGTAACAATTATCCTTTATTTTCATTTAGGAATTGGGTACTGTTTAGTGCTTCTGGTTTGCCTTATCAAATGCAATCCATGTGCTGCACTAGCTACTGATTGCGACACACCCATACCCAACTCTGTCCCTTTAAAATGGTGCTGTAGTAATTGGAGAAAAGATGGCATTCTTTTTGTAGAATCCCTGCTTCATCCCCAGCAGTATGTTCACAGTGGTCAAACCTAGTTTGGCCCCAGCCATAAAGGAAATACGCAGTTTGATTTCATAGTATTTTGCTTTGTGTCATTTTAGATACTAAGGAAATATTCTGTAAACATTTAAAGTAATGGTATTGGAGAATCATTAACATTAAATGCTTTTTTTGTTTGACTGTGTTTGATTTTGACCTTCATGCAGCAGATAAAGCTTTATGCAATTGGCAAAAGGTTCAAGGATAACCTGTATTGTATATTAATAACTGCTGTGCCAATCTCAGTGGTTGCGGATCTTTTTATGATGTTACTGGACCTGTTCAGCAGTACTGCAAATAGAGGCTGATTTTATTACTGCAGTGTTAAAGACACAATAATGTCCCCATGCAAGTCTTTGGTAGTGTATATTTTTATTGTATATATGCTAGTGTACCTATTTCATCTGCACACTTCCAGACGTCCACTGTTCATCACAACCCTTGCAGCAGACCACAGTACCAAACCTCCTTATCACCCCCACCCACTGCCTCTAACAAGTTGTATAATTTATTTCTCTTTTTTATTCGTGCCAGCATTGGGCAGCTGTGGTTAGTGGAGAGCAAGGCTTGGGTACAAATTTTTCATTAGGATGGTATAATAGTTCAGTCATGCTTCTGAAATAGCTAGCCATCAGTGGATAAATTGGAGCAAATATTTTCCTATGGGACAAGCTAGACAGCTTGTAGCTGATTATCATTGTACTATTGTTACTCATCACGAGTAGTGACTGGGGATTAATCACTCCTAGTACTACAAACAAACAATCTTTATGGATTCTATTGATTTTCTGAATTTGGTGAAGCAAAGAATATTCTTTCATCTCTTTTGGAGCATATTCTGAAGGTATCTGGTGCCACCATGTGGAGTGATTGTTTTTAGCATAGAGTCCGTTTTTATAATTGCTATTTGGCAGTATTACATTTTGCACAATAATGCTCTTGGTAAAATAGTAATGATTTCCCCAGCTTTAGAAGGTATAATGCAACAATGTATAGGGTTTCAGTGTTTACTGGTAAGTTAGTTTTAATTGCACTTGCTTTCCTCAAGCATAAAGGCTGTTTGTGATGTAATAGTGATTAAAGAAATTATCAGAAATTGTGCACTAATGGATTTTTATTTTAGTGTAATAATTTTGATACATATGACACGTTTTGTTTCCATAGTGCTGATATTATTTAACCAACAAACCAAAGGCTTCATAAATGAGAAAACAATCTCAATATGCATTTTCTGTGCTAACAAAACAGCTGGCATAATGTCCAGTACCATGATTTGCTAATTTTATAAATATATTAATGTTTTCATTTAAATTTTGGAGAATACTACAGTTTTGTCCTTGCAAGAGAATGTATTTTATTTTGAGATGCTTGCCTTTCTGGTGCATTCTTTATATGCATGTATAACAAATGCAATCTGTTATATAAATTAAATAATTAAAAACAGTGATTTTACTAGCAATGGAAGCTGTCATGTTGCTTTGTGTGGCACTCTTGGACATACGCATTGAGATTTTGGTTCCAGAAAATAAATCTCATTGGTGGATAGTCTGGCCTATCCTGTTTGTACACTCAGGAGGGCAGCTTGTTGGTTTGCTTCCTCTTGGATTTAACTTACTACTGCACTTCCTGGTTATTTTGCACAGGGTGCATAAGGTTTTTCCCCCTCTGTTTCCCATTTTTTACAGTTGCAGTGTCTGTGTATATGAGGTAATTGGAATAGTTTTGAAAAGCTGTATAGAAAAACAAACTACAGATTTTCTATCTGTTCCATGAAGCTGATTGTTAGTAAATATTTCATTTTTTTTTTTTGTTTTGTATTAAAAATATGCTGTCACTTTCACTGTAACTGAAAAGTACATAATCCATTGTATTTTTCACAAGCCCTTCTCTCTCTTTTTTACAGATCATCAGCATTGGGAAGTTGAAGGATTTTCTTCTTGAGCACAGGAAAGATTACATTAATTCTAGCAGGTGAGTATGAACCATATGTTTTTCTGCTGCTCACAGGAAGAAACGTAGTCTCTTTTCTTACAGAATCATCATTTGCAATACTGAAAAAAATACATTACACCCAACGTCTGCAAAACCATTTCTATGTTTATACCTTAAAGGACCTATAAAGTTATTAACAGTTATTTACCAGTCTGTCTGTCATTTTCACATTAATGCTTTCTGATGTATGCATTAATTACAGTATTTTCCGGACTATAAGGCGCACTTAAAATGGTGAGAATTTCTCAGAAATAGAAAGTGCGCCTTATAGTCCGGTGCGCCTTATATATGAACCCGACATAAGTTGAATAAAATTTGACTTGCGGTCTGAGCTATGGTTTATTTACTGGTAATGTGCTGCGCCTTATAGTCCGGTGCGCCTTATATATGAACCAAGATTGCTTAGAAGGTGCTCATAGAAAGTGCGCCTTATAGTCCGGTGCCCCTTATAGTCCGGAAAATACTGTACTAATGCCAGGCTTTTTAATCTACAGCCGGTTGCTTACTGAAGCTCCTTCTCTTTCTCCTCTACTTCCTCTCCTGCAGTTCAGTTTGGAATCTTAAAGGAATTGTTTAGTCACTAACAGTTATTTGCCTGTCTATTTGTTAACTGTTTAATGAAAATTCAAAAAATGATGTTTGAAGTATAAATTATTTACTCATTTCCATCCTTCACAACATAGGGCCAGTTTGGTCCTGAAGCTTTTTCCCTCGCTCAGCTACTTCCTCGTTAGCAGTTCAGTTTGGAATGTTGAGTTAAGGAATTGACTGACAGGATGGATAATGCTCAATAACCAATCAGAACCTTTAAGTTGACGTCTACCTTTTTTAAAAAAAATTCTTAATGGTGTAGTTAACCCAGCATAAGTAAGAAAAAGCTGAAATATTGACTTTTTTAATATATGGATTTGGTCTCTCTCTTATGCCCAGTATCAGCACCCTATTGCTACTGATAGCATAAACCATTAGCTGTAAATATTGTAACTACCAATGGTAGTTTATTAACTATTAATTTTGACTTTCCTGAGACACCATTACGTCAGTGGTAAAAGAATGCTGCATCCATCCAACTAATAAGAAAACACAAAAGCGCTGTGTACCACTACACAGGAGGCACAATTAATTGCATTGCTCACATTAAAGACTAAATATATTATTTAAAAAATGGTATTATGCATTTATAATACACATCACTTCTCATTACTCAGTCTGGACTGTTCCGTTAAGCCAGAGATTTGACTAAAGTCTTGAGAACTCTGAGTAACCAATCACATTCCTGCAGCTGTGTAACCTTACAGATTTGCCCTCCTGCTTCTTTAGGATTCTATATTTCAGAATTCTCAAGTCTGTGGATCAAGTTGCTGACTTGATATTCAAAAAAAATATGCCTAAGATAAAGTAAATGAAAGAGGAGTTGCTCCTGGAGGTAGCTATTAAAGTGCACCTGTTATCTCAAAACTAATACTAACTCAGGTTGTACTAATGAAATAAACATTTTTGTAAATATATATGTATTTTTAAAAAAGTACCTTTTATACAGCGTTTCTCTCTATCATCTTCCTTGTCAGCCTGCCTTTTTTTTTTCCCCAGAGTCTGGTTGAACAGGGCTAAACGATTAACATTATAGCTCCTCAAACCAGATCCCTTAAATCATGATCTGATTGGAGGAGTTATAATGGCAATCATCATTTAGGTCCATCCACTCAACTCGGGAAAGAAAAGACAGGCTGACAGGGAAGATGACAGAGAGAAACGCTGTATAAAGGTACATTATTTTTAATACATATATATTTACAAATACATTTATTTCATTAGTACAACCTAAATTTGTATTAGAGTTTTGAGGTGACAGGTGCACTTTAAAGCAGGGGTCCCCAAACTTTTTACACAGGGGGCCAGTTCACTGTTCCTCAGACCGATGGAGGGCCGGATTTATAAAAAACCTATGAAAATCCCTATGCACACTACACATATCTTATTTTAAAGGAGACCTAAAGTCAAAAAATAAAAAACAAGTGTTAAAATACTTACCTTCTACTGAGCCGATTGATTACAGTCACAGCATGAGCTGTGCTGTAGTTTGTCGGCTCTCCCGATGCTTCCACCGACGGCTCCTGCACAGCGCACTGACTGACACAGAAGCCAGTGTGCAGCTCCTTCTTCTCCTCCCCCGGCCTCATACATCATCACGCTCATTGCGAGAAGTGTTCTCATTGGCCCCCGCAATGAACGTGGTAATGTTTAAGCCCTGAAACACCCGAGTTGTAACAGGGTGGGAGGAGCTTCTGTGGAGAAGCGTCTGGGGACACTGTGCTGCTTGCCTCACAACCCCTTCCTTACTCCATGTCCTCTGAAGGGGGGGGGGCGCTATCCTGGTGCTCGCCCCCCCCTTCCTGTCCCTACCTCTTCCCCTGCTCGGCTCCATCTGCTGTAGAGATTAGTGTTACAGCGCTCATCATTCCCCCCCGGATTCCTGATCATGTGTAGTTGCATCATTGGTGTGTGACGGGAGGGAGTGAGGAGCGCTTTAACACCAATCTTTACAGCAGATAGAGCCGGGTATGAGGTAGGTAGGTATAGAAAAGGAGGGGGCAAGCACCAAAATTCTGCCCCTCGCTCGCAGCGCCCTGCCTACCCCTAGTCCCAGCCTTGGAGACGGGGGCCAGGTAAATAGCCTCAGGGGCTGTATGCGGCCCGTGGGCCATAGTTTGGGGACCCCTGCTTTAAAGGAATAGCTCAGCCCGACTAATAAAAAGTAATGTGTGTTGCAAATGCATGTAAAATTTTTCGCTAATATGTTAAGTCGGTCTTTTATGTGAACAAAGCAATT
>WMED01001902.1:3763-25791 GCA_019650415.1 Pipa parva
GGGGAGGTCAAGGGGAGGTTTGCCCAGGGCATCAATAGGGCCAGAATCACCCCTGCAGGGTAGGAATAAGCTAGCAGATCTACTGCATGCATAGAACAAGGCACACCCAGTTCTGGGCAAAATAAAGACACAGTTGCCATGTTACCCTTTTAAAAAAGGACTGGAACAGAAGAGGCATTTATGAAGTTGTGTAAATAAACAAGCTTTCGGAGGCTTTAACTTTCCCTCCTTCATCAAGTTCAAGATGATACTAAGTACAGGCAAGAAAGTATTCTGCTGAGATAATGGATTATAGAAAGCAGATTACATACAGTATATATATAATCTCAGAGGGAATCGAAGAAAATGAAATATCCTTAGGGCAGATTTGTGAGTATCGGCCACTCAGATGAAGGACAGGAAGTCAACTGATGCACGCGCTTTCACTGTTTCTAAAGGCTCATTTTACTGTAAGTTAATATTTAGCAGTTTTCTGCTAGAACGCTGCTTTTTTTAATTATTTTTTCCTGTTGTGGGAAGTGGATGCCATAGGCAGCTTTGTGCCCACACAATATTTTTAAACATTCATGTCTCCTGAGATTTTAAAATTGACGTGACTAAAAACAGCTTTTTAAAACAATATACAACCAGAGCCCTTTACTTTCTAATCTAGTTATGTTCACTTCCAGTAGGGAATAATCACAGTGCAACCCCATTAAAGCACTCATTATACCAGTTCTGAATAATACAACTTTTCTTTTTTCTTTTTTTCAGCTGAACAATGGTAGTTAATATATTAGAGTTATTTAAAATGCAGCAGGTATGATAACATGTTGTAGGACTCTGTTCTGGGCAATATACAGTAAGTTCCTGACTCACCTAGCATTGCCCTTTACCAGCCAGCTTTGTGACATTTGGAGATGGCTTTACAGCACAAGTTATACAGCAGAAATTATAAATGAGATACAATAGAGAGAGAGAGATACTAAGCATCTATCTACATTTTCATGAACCATTGAAAGTTTTATATATCTAAGTATGCACTATACTCAATGACTTAATTTCTATTCATTCATAAATCAGTTTGCTGGTTCTCTTTATTTTTTTTGGCTATTTTTTTTTTAATTATTTGACTTTGTTTTGCTTAAAGGAGAAATATAGCTTGTTTTCCCTATGGATTATTCTTAATAATTACCAATCACCTCCTCTTTTACCTCCTGCTTCAATATAGAGCTGATCTTCTTTTCTCCCATTGCAACATCACAATCCTTTTTTGGTTCATGCCCCTTCTTCAACATCTGCACATGCTCAGAAGCACGGATGTAGAAGAGGAAGCAGGAAGTAAAGTGAATTGTAGCACTGTAGCGAAGGAGATGATTGGTAAGGATTTTCCCCCTCCCCCCTTAAGAATCACCCCTAAATAAAAACAATTTTTAGTTCTTTAATCTTTTTTGTTTGTTTTCATCCTTCTTTCCAGTTGCCTAGGGTCACTTACTCTTGGCAGATCATCTTTTCAGTTAATTTGAGGCTTGTTTTTTTTTAATTTAGAATTATATCTCATTAGTTATATTTCTAATTGGGCCCTATACATTAGTTCTTCCCATCTGTACCTAACTTAGTGGCAGATTTCTAGATTAATTTACCCTAGCAACCAAAAGGTCGTTAAAATGTAAAAAAAAAACAAAAAACAAAAAGGTCTTGATCAAAGAGTTTAATAATTAAAAAACTGTAAAAATTGAAGACCAATTTTAAACAATTTTAGAATACAATAATCTACAACAGTGATGCCCAACCTATGGCCCGCGACGCAGTGCTATCCAGCCAGTGGTCTAAATTCTGAAATCCGAAATGTTGCGTATAAGTGTGAATTTGCCAGCTAAAGACAATCATAATAGACTGTTACAGTGGTAGTTGCGCCTTTATAATGAGAATATTGTCACAGTCACAACTTAACTATGGAAAAATTGTCACAGGTGTTACTGTAAAATTTGTCGCGGCCATGATTTTAAAAGTGACTTTGAAGCGGCCCATGACATGCGTGTCGCAATTTTATATGACCCCCCAGGCCAAAAAAGGTTGCGCATCACTGATAAACAACAAATACATCTGAGGTAGATAACCACTTTAAAGGGTAGGTAAACTCTGTATATATATAAAAAACCCATTTAACTATTGTCAAGCAATAAATTGATTAATAAACTCCTGACTCACCTCTTAACTCAGCAGGGTACAAGTTGTATGGGAATTGTTAACAGGGTTAAAGGCAAGACTCCTCCTCCCCCTAGCTTATCTGCCCATGCTCAGGGTTATAAACAGGCTTTTTAGATAAGTAGAGGGGGAGGGGTTTTCCTAACAAGAACTGATCTCTGTATAGTGAGTGATGTCACTTGGGGGTGGGGCTTACAACACTGCACAGGAAGAGTCTGTATACAGAATGGGAGAGGGAGCAGGACTGTTTAAACAAGAGGAAAGTACTACTGATCCCAAAATCATTCTTACATTTTAATGTTTAAGTTGGCTTTCTATACGTACTGTATACATGTCAGATAAAAGTAATCTTTTCATCCAAGTTTTTCATAACCTTCATGGAATATAGATTTGTATATGCTGGATTATATATATATACTGTATGTAGTACCAATAAATGCATGATGAATTCATTGTAATTCTCTTTTGCAATAAAGGTTTTTACAATGAGTATTTCTATTTATTTGGTACTGATTGTCAGGTTGAAGTTGTGTGACAAGGTACAATACCTGCCATTACAGCACTGTCTAACTTAGTGGTAATTTATAAATAAAAATATACAGGCATACAGAGTGGATTCTCTTCATGGGTCCTTCAAATAAATGAACCAGTAGTGAAAGGGCAGACATGTACTAAATTAATGTACTAAACTGAGTGCCATAACAGCAATAATATTCAGTTAAACATGAGTGAACATGGGTGAATGTAGTGCCAAAAGTAACATACTGCAGTGAAAGGGGAAACAATTTCTAAAATACCAACTCTCAGTTGTTATAAGCAGTTACGTTCCAGGAAGGAGTTGTTGCCTTCATTGTTTTACCATTGGGCCAAGGTAAATTTACCTCCAAAGCTGTAATTCCACTACCCAATTGGATAAAAATAAGCTCTGTACTTGAATGAACCTTTCTAAAGAATGGGAAACTTCAAAGCAGTTGTAGTTACTCAACAGAATAACATCGGCTATGTGTAGACGCCAAGTAGACATGAGGTACTTCATTGACAGGTCACTACTGACATGCAGTGTTTGTTAGCGGGGGTTGAGAAATGGAATGTCAAGGAAAAGAGCGTAATAAAAAGTACAAAAACATATTTACATTTCTGATGTTGTGGTGTGTGTATTTTAGGTGGGGCAGGACTAGTTTAACCAATAAAAGTAAATAGAGGCACAGGGAACCTTTGAAATTTCAGTGATCCTTAGTAAACCACGGACTTTACAAACACAGACAGAGTTTTGTACCTGCCTAATACAAATACATAGTTTATTACAACAGAGGGAGATAAGTGGAATGAAAAATGATGCTATGTTTGTTGTTGTAGTAGAGCAATACTGTAGCAAGTTGACATTTGAATACAAAGTAGAAAAACATGTTAATATATTCTACTACTGTAATACTATGGACCCTCAGTTCCCACATTCCCTAGCATCCTCAGTGTGGTAACACTATGGGCAACATTTATTACATCAAGGAAACATATGTCCCAGGCCAGCTGTCTTACTAATGGCATAGCAGCTTATAGACTTAGGAAGGTAGATTTGTATGTATGTATGTATAATTTTATTTATAAAGCGCCACAAATTTACACAGCGCTGAACAATTCAGCAATACAAATATAATACAGACATACGAGTAAAATATCACAAGGATACTTCACTTCAAGTGCTAGGTTGCGGTTGACACAAGAGGTTGTACATTCACACTGGGAACCAGACTCCTGGGGAACAAACAATTTACTTGGCTTCTATTAAAAAGCAACGAATATAGCATTTTTACTTTGGACTCCAGAAGCTGAACATATTAAAGGTTCATCAATATTATAAGTCAGATTGGCAGGTTCCTTCTCCAAACATATTTTCATTGGGTTTTTTTTTACACTGCCTCTTTACAATGCTGAGGTTGAATATTTCCAAATTCCCAGGGACAGTACTTTCTAGTACTTTCTTGCACATTATCATCTGCAACTCTACTCTGTACATATTCTAGCAACAACAAAGGGACTCTAACCCTATACACTAAGGGCCTAATTCACCATTGTGCGAAGTGAGCCGCGAAGCGTTCGGCTCACTTCGCAAATGGTATTATGCGCCCGCTGATGTGCTGCACGCGGACATCAGCAGGCGCATAACACCATGTGCGAAGTGAGTCGAAAGCTTTGCGGCTCACTTCGCACAATGGTGAATTAGGCCCTAAATCTCTAGAGAAAGTTAAGTTACTATGGAGACTTAATAAGATCCTATTAGAATGCTCAGGGGATTGTTTCACTACTGTATTGGTAGACCTCAAAATGGCTTCTCTCAGTATAAGCTCTATAGCACCTGTTTCTACAGTTCCAGAAGGCTTGTAAGATGAAAGGCCCTTTCTTGAACTGCACAAACTGTTATCTAAACCAGTCCACCTGCTACACTATATGTAATACCCATCCACAGAACACAATCCAAACACAGACGCTCACAGAGTAATATCTACCTCACTTATCTGTCTGATCATTACTTTTTAGATCTCCGAATACATTCCTATCCCGCTTGTTACCACTTCTTCTAATTACATTATTATCTTGCACTTACATTTCTAGGGAGGCTCTTTAGGATCTGAACGTAGGAAGGGAAGGCTGATCTCTGTCCCTGATTCTTCCTTTTCTTTTGTTGCTGACAGTAAGCGACTACCATTGAGCATTTGGATTTTTGTCCCATGATAAAATATCAGTATTATTATCAATTTGTTGGTGATAAATCATTCACTTATTAAACAAAGTATCCTGTCTAGGGTGTTTGGGGACTCAATATGGCAAGATTGCTGTCTATGGGTGAAATGATGCATTGTTTCTTTCAACACAATAATTTTAGATGAGATGATTTAATTGTTTAACATACTATAATGTTAAAATAAACTTACCTGTTTGATCTAGCAGCAGTACAATAAAGTGTACTTCTTTTAGATCAGCTTTCATCTTCTGATCCACAGCCCAGGATTTCTTCTCATCTGTGCATGAGCAGTTGGTTAAGTTTGGCGATCTTCAGGAGGGGGTGTGTATTATGTACGTCACATACATACCCAGGAAGAGAGCAGCAGCAGGGGAGACTCATGATCCTGGGCTGTGGATTGTGAGATGAAAGCTTATCAGGTAAGTTTAGTTTAACATCATAGTTCTACTTTAATATTGCTACCGCTAGTGGGTCGAAGTGGTCTAAGGCTCCACTGTAAACCGGAGGAATGGGAGCGCTTAAGAGAGATAAATTTAGTGCTGAAAACTTACAGGTTTATTTGCAATCTTACTGATCAATGTGGAAGTTAAATGAGAGAAATAAAATAGATTTACACATACACATTATATCTTTATAAACTTATATGGAATGTTGAATAATGTGAAATTATAAATCCATAATATATGAAGCAATAGAGATGTAGACTGTTCCAAACCACAGATTGAAACAGTCTGAACAACTATTGCTACATTTATTTTAGATTTATAATGGGAGGGGTGAACCCCTATTTCCGTCTAGTTTACTACAGACATTTATGCTTGTAATACAGTAATGTGAAATTATAATCTAACCAACCATTGCTTTTTAACTACTAGAACTTTTTACCCTGTCATCTTGGTTTCTTTAAACTAGGATGGCAATATCATTTTAGGTAATCTAACAAAGAATGTTTCTATTTAGAGTTGAGTCCTCTGATGTTCTAGGACACTGTATTGTGTATAAGTGTTGTCATATGTACAAACGTTTGTAGCTATAAATGTAATCCTGTTAACGTCATAAACCTAGATATGTGTGGGCTAACAAAAATAGAGCCATCAACCTTAAGACTTTCTAGTCATGGGATGGCATAGGAATGTGCTGGAACAACAAATCCACATTATTTCAAAATTACCTTTATCTCAACCATAACCTGCCCTAACCACTTCCTGCACATGGATGAGCTTGTACTACCAACCAATTGTTGTGTTTATGTCTTAAATAAGCATATTGTATGAAAGTGATGTCATCTTTCCAGATCTGTATAAAGATGACAAAGTCACTATAATGTTCTTTTTCTATATTAATTTCTACATACTAGCAATATACATATATTATTTTAAGAAAGGACAATGTCACCATTTTATATATATATATATATATATATATATATATATATATATATATATATAGTAGTGATCCTGTCACCCCTCCATCATCTTTTCTCAAGGTTACAAACTCCTTATCACTTTTTTTGTTGTCTTTTTTGTGTAATTGTGCCCAGTCACTTGTCAAGGTCAGCTAACAACTTGCCAACTTTCCTCATGGACTTCAATTCACTGCATAGCTTTGTGTCCACTGCAAACACAGAAATAAATACTGTATATGAAAATGAATGCACATCCGATTAATACGCTGTAGTAACGTGGTGCTAACTTCACTGGATACTTCATAATATCAATTGCATAAAATCCAAAAGACAAAACAGAGAGATGCACAGACTGAAATAGTGGTATATAACCATACTTTACTTCACCGCTGTGTAGATATCAAGAAAACAAAATCAGCGTTTCAGGGGGCAGCAGCTTCCCTTCGTCAGGTACCTGATGAATTTTGCTTTCTTGATATCTACACAGCGGTGAAGTAAAGTATGGATATATATACCACTATTTCAGGGTGTGCATCTCTCTATTTATTTTTTCTTTTGGATGCGCTGCAAACGCAGAAACATTTTTTTTTATCCAAATAATGGTGCTAAAACAGAGCCCCAGGGTACACCACTTAGACTAGTGGACCACAACTGTCTGGAGATGGCTTTTTAGTCTGTTTATAATCCATCTGCAAGCTGCACTTTCCAAACCAACGGACTTTAGGTTATACAATGGGTGTTTATGCGGAACAGTGTCACAGTCCAAACGCATCCACAGCCACTCCTCCAGCCAGGTTAACGCTTTCCTTCTCATAAAAAAAAAAATTTCATTTCTTTTCATAAACCCATGATGGCTATTACCAATAACGCGTTTTTTTCTGTCACATACTCCATGTGAGGATTAGCCCATTGTCTTTTACAGCCCTTAAGGAATAAACTGTTGCAAAACAGTGCACTCCTTAGAAAACAAAGACTTATTTACACAGTCCAGCAAATGAAAGTGATCTTTTCAGCACAAACTTGAAAAAAAAAACATAGAAAAACTCAAAAAATAACCATTAGCAATAATCAGAACTGAGCGTTTCCACGCTTTATGAGCAAATTCATCAACATAAAAGTTTGCTTCTTCAAGCTCACAACCCTTGTTCACTGATTAAACAGCTTTTACTTTCCAGGTATCTACATATCCTCATAAACCCTCGCTGCATTCCCAGCTGACCTTTAACTTAATCTTTAGCCAGCTAGCTCCAGAATGCAGCTGTAAACCCCAAAATGGACTTTAACACTAATGTGTCAGTGTACAGTGCAAGACAAACTTTATTTAGCACCGTTTCCTTACATCCTGTTCATGATCCCTTAACAGCGCATCAAGTATTTTCATCTGCATTAGAAATGTGGGCTTACAGGTTTATACTTAGAGAAAATCTGGATCCCTTTTTATATGTAGGTACCACATTTGCCTGTCACCAGTCCAATAGTACATTGCCAGTCATTAGTCAGTGTTTTAAAATAAAGAAAAGAGGGACTTAAAGGAGTAATTAATCTGGTCCTTGTGTCTTGTTCACATTTAATTTGTCTTTTTTTTATAAAATCCATACTTAGCAACTCTATCCCATCTGTAATTGGACTAATCCTCCTCTGATTGTTCTTTCGTGTACATAGAGATGAAAATGTCATTCAATAAGTTAGAATTTTTTCCTGCTCTCAGTGACCAACACAGAAATTCCATTTATTTGGGGACTTACATGCTCAGACCTTGTCTTTTTACTATTTATGTCATTAACATATTTTGGTTTGGGATTTGCCTTGATTCATTTTAGCAATCTGCCTTTCATTATGCATTCTTGCCTGCCTGATTTTGTTTTTGCAAATGTTATTATAGAATTTTTTTATACATTTGAAATGATTAAAGTGAACGTCTGATTCCTATTTATCATTCATCACCTTGTTTAGACTGAAAGCCACATGGGTTTTCATTTGAACGTTTTATATTTGTTACCCCAAAAGGATTCATGTGTATTTCCCCAAAATTGGTTGAAACTCTGCCATTGAGTTTCCATGACCTTTAAAGACATTAGTTCCTCTTACTCAATGTGTTAAATGCGATCCTCATCATAGAGAGAAATGAAGAGACTTGTTCATCACAGTGAGAAATCAACTGCTGAAGTGATAGTTGCTACACTTCCATTCTCTACTCCTTATTCACTAAACAGAGGATTCCCATAGCAAAGAGGCGACTGTGTCAGGAGCCATCTCTTGCATAGAATAGCATAATCAATCAGACAGTATGAGCACTGCCATCAGCCCCCTAATTCACCACTTCAATTTGGTAAAGTAAAAAGACCACTCGAGTCACCTCGCCGAGACTGCAATCCTTTTAAAGCGTTCGCTGATGTCCGTGTGCAGGACATCAGTGAGCGCATAACAGTCTGTGCAAAGTGAGCCGAAGGATTTGGAGCTTACTTCACACTATGGTGAATAACCCCCCATAGTCTACAGCTGACTTTTAATCAATTCTGTTATTGATCATAATGCTGGGTGCACATTAGTTATTCAAACATAACTTGTATGACAAACCAGCACTCCAACTAAGATTTTTCAAGAAAATCTTTGACAGTTGCACCAATTTAAGACCCATTTACAGTAACTTCTTTTAAGAAATGAAAATTGTCAAGTAACTAGGAAGATCCATCCGCATAGCTTTTCTAAGTTCTCTGCTACAAGACTTTTCTGTGTTGTTCTATTAACTATTGTTGCTATTGGAACTGTATTTATTAGGAACCACTCACATGAAATTAATGTTTATAAATAGTTGTTTTTGTATAGTCTGTAGCCTCTGGTGCCAATTATTTAAAAAGTACATATTGTTGGTAACCTGTCTTTCTCCATTATTAAGCAAGATCAGTAACTCTAAGGAGTATTAGCTTGGCCAGTATATGTTTATAGTAGTAATGTACTATAGTACAAAGCAATACAAGTGCTAAACAGGACAGAATACATCATCTATGTGAGGACTAATATGCTGTTGGGTAGTTGATGCCTTCTCTCTGGTGCTCTTTTTGTGACTGTCATGTGTACTGTATATTGAAATTTCACTGGCATTCATATACATTCCCTTTTAAAGAGTGACACCTATGGACAATACAGTGTGCAAGGTTGTACTGGAATATAATCAGATCTGTGTTAGGTATATTTCACTCTTACCCCTCTTTTAAAGGCAAAGTTGGCCTGTATGTCTAATACAGGTCTGACTATATTGCAGAACAGCTTTGCACACTGTGTTTCCATAGGACGTATACTTTACCCATTAATATTATATCTTGTAAGAATCAACTTTAACATGAAAGTACCCAGAACAGTTCATGCCATTTTAATCTCTCTTTGTAGATTGAGCTAGGATGATTTATATTCTAATCAGAGTCAATGACCTATTTGAGGACAAGCGTTGGATACAAACACACACACACACACACACACACACAAAGCAAACACCTTATAATAAAAACATTCTTATGCAATCACCCTATGATACACATGTGTTCATACATCAAGGATAAAGAGATAAGTCAACCCCCACCATCTCCCTTATGGCTGTACACAAGAAAGGACACAGCACTTTGTTCAGTGATCAATATTGTTGTGCATTATTTATCGGGTTTTTTTTTTTTCAAACCAATGCAGTATAACCAACGTCCTAGGCAAACAGAAGGTCAGATAAGGCTATAGAGTCATATAAGGTCAAAGCAGGAAGTAGCTAGGTTTCAGACACACCTCTTTCAAAGACTAAATAAAAGCTTTCTGATCAACAGTGTTACCATCAAAACAGTTTTTACTACAAAACAAACCATATAAAAATTGTTTTATATGCAAAACAATTTGAAATATAACTGGATGAATAATTGACTTTAGTTATTGAGGGGATTGCCACCTACACAACAGGTCCTAGCTTCATAAACAATATATATCAAGCTGTGTTTGCAAACACTGTTGATCAGTGAAGACTAGCCTATTAACATAGTACTTCACAGAAGAGACCTATGCAATGGAAGAAAACACACACCATTGAATTTTTGTGGAGAAAAAAAATATTATAAAAATATCATTGTTTTTAATGAGAAATGTTTTTATTGCTGTAGAACATATGTACCCAGGCAAACATCACCCCCATGGGTATAGGACCCCCCTGCTTACATGTTTGTCTTATGACAAATTTATATTGCATTCTATCAGGCTTAAAATAAAGTAGCGTATTTATCAAATGCTTATAAAGAGCCACTGGAATCTTCAGGTCTTCCACTAGAGTGAAAGGGGCTATTGCCTGGACCAGTAATGGCAAAAGGTGGGAGGACATTTACAGTAAGAAACTGATGTGGGTAAAGAGGAATATGAGGTGCAAGGAATCCTCATAACCACTTATAATAGAACTAGGAAATCATCAGGCTTCTGGATAGGAGAAAGCTATTTGTATCCATACATATTGCATGGTTTGCATATACCAGACTATATGTCTGCTTCCTTCCAGTCATGGACTTCTAGATTGCAGACATATAATTTGAATCTTCTTAATGAGTCTGTACACCAAAAATGGCAACAGAGACCAGTGATCCTTTGTCTGAAAGAATAACACAGCTATTATTTTCTATGCCTTACTCTTGTTAGAGAAACTAATCCCCAATTTGCAGAGAAAGTAAATAGCAGTGATACAGATAGCAGGCATCTGATCATGACCAAGTTCCTTTATCTGTCTGTATTATAAATATAGATAGCGATAGAAGCCCATTGACTTTAGGAGGTATGTCAAAAATATCTTTTAATTTCGACTACCAGCTGGTGTAATTACATGCGTATGATGGGAATTATGTTTACATAAAATCCAGAAGCCAAGGGAAGGTAGTACAGAGCACAGACAACTACCATGTAGTGGTATGTTAAACTGCTGCTTACCATTCTCACATTCGCCTATAAAACTGAATACTTTAGGGCCCATTACCTGAAAACTTGCTTGGAACAAGCTTGCCACACCAGACTGTATTAAAAGCAATTCTTAATAGGTCAGAGGGTACTGCTCTTGCAAGCCTACAATCTAAAGGGTTATAGGGATAAGTGCAGATACAAAATGATGAGCTAATTAGCCTGGTCGGTGGGGTTAAAATCAGAAGCAGTTAGAAAATGAGTGTAAAGGACGAAAAGTAGGGCAATAGCCATAGAAGGGTAAAGGACCCTTATGATGGTTTGACAATTAAAAGCTAAAATCTGAAACTCAAACCAAACCCAAATGAGAAATTTTGACAAAAATCCCATAACCAAAACATGGAGCTGAAATCCAAACACCCTCGGATTTATGTACAACTCTTTTTAAAACAGAATAATTGTTACAAAGTTTGTAATATAAAGGAGGGGGGGATTTGGGACAGAACAGTGCCCTTGACTCTTATTGGTGAGCTGCCCTATCTTGTGGTAGTAGGAGCGAGCTTGGAGCACCACCCAAAAGAAAATGTGTGAAAGACCCATTACGGTCAATAAAATACTATAGGAGATAGTAACAAAGGATGGAAAACAAATTTTCAGTGTAGAAAAAATGCATGAATAAGAGTCTTTCTACGTGGCTATAAAAATCTTCTTTTTTTTTTTAAATGAATGTTCCCCTATGAGTAATGTAGGTTTAGAGGGATTTTAGCTTTACACCTACCTTTCATCGTCGATCTAGATTTTAATCGTTTTCCTGTGACTTTAGAACAGAAAAGGGGTTCATGCTTAGGTCAACACCATACAGATTACTGCGGGAATACACGAAACCTCTTAGGGAACAAGGTTTTTTAATTTTGGAGCAGTGAACATGGTTTCCAGAGCAACCCAAGTCCTCTGTGCTTTCAAAAGGAAATGAGTCATTTGTTTTTCTTGGACCAACACCTGTTTTTTTCAAATTTTCATATTTTTATGTTTAAACACATTACACTAGAGCCACACGGCTTAAGTGTCCTGACTGGCATAATGTAGGTTTTTAAAGATCGATGTGAATGAACCTGTAACCCTATTTTAGTGCACTGTTAGCATTCTGTGTAGTGCAGGGTACAGCCCACTGTTGCTCTCACTATAAATAAGGGATAGAGGGGGGTTATTGACTAAAGTCCGAATTGAATAACGATGTGCATTTGCCAGCTAAAAACAGTCGCAAAAGATGGCTACTGTTGCAGTTGCAACTTCATTATATGAACACTGTTGTGGTCACAACTTTACTATGGAAATATTGTCACGGTTGTGGGTTTGCTGTGGGAATCTGCTGTTTGATCATTCAACAGTCGAATTCTCACTTTAGTCAATAAGTGTTCCCTTGCCTTAGATGCATCCTCACTGGTTCAACCTAGTTTACCATTCAGCTTTTCCCTTCATTACTAAGTAGATTCCAAGAATTTAACCCACAATTAAGGAAAATTTAAGGGACAACAAGATTATAGGTCAAGTAAAAACTGGGCAGTGTAAAACAGGGTATTGAAATGAAAACAAAAGAATGCTTTTCTAGAAAAGAAAATATTTTTTAATGATCATTTTTGGTAGGCACTTGCCTAATGATTACACTGCAATGTGAACATATGTAAAGATTTTCATCTAGAAGAAATATACAGTAGCTTCTGTATACATTTATTACATTCTTACATTTATTATAAAGCTGATAGCAGTAACACAAATTTAGGTTTTTTTTTTACCCTTTTGTAGATTGGTTGGAAGGGGCATAACAATAGCAGTTGAAATTGTGACTGGGCTTGAGTCTCCAAGGAGCTGGTCCCTCTTCCCTGACATCTTCAACTACTCTGCAAGCCCACAGTGTCAGGAGTGGGGCTGTAGGGGGATGGGATTCTAGAGATTTGCCACTGCTGGATGAAAAAATGTAAATTTCAACCATGATAATAAGTGACCATTGTATTATTATTTAGTTTTCTGTTGTGTTTTAGTTTGGAATAGCTTCTGGGGGGATATGGCACTAATCCAAATCCGTCAAAAAATACTAGAAAGAACACTGTGCGAACTTCCTGAGTATTTGGGCCTCTGCCAGTCCGGTGGAAGCATCTTCTTTTAAGGGGGTATTTTTTAAATAAACTTTATATTAAGAAGAAAAAAAAAAGTAAGAATGACAGTTGTAGGTAACGTGAGGGAGTTCTATCTTACCATAATATATTTACCATTTTTTATATTTTCTGGTATATAGTTGAGGGAGAGGGTTGAAGGTATACTATTTAGTAACCCTCTCTGCCCCCTGGGTGGCGACTGGAGGTCAGATAAGTGGTTGAGGGTTGGGAAGGGAGGTACAGTAAAGTTTTAGAGTAACTGTAGGTGTAGAGAGAGAGGTGCACAGAGCAGAAGAGCTTTGGACATTTGTTTTTTCTCAGAAAATGGTGCCATGCTTTTTATGCCCTAAATTCATGTCTAGGAGTCATCAGTTGTCAAAATCCCAAAATGATGGAGTTGCTTCATCAGTAATAAAAAAAAGAGGTAGCATACAAATATTAGATTCAATGCAAATAGCATACATCACCCCCAGACTACATTTCACAATGCCTTTAAGATAGGAAAAATAAATGGTTATGGACAGCACTGTCAAAACTAAGAGAAATTTATAAAAACAGATATATGCAATAAGATGATCACCGATTCACACTGCTCTTTTCAGCTGTGCTAAACATGACTCATCTCCTGGAGAGTACCTAAGTTAATCAAGCAATGTTGATCCAGAAAAATACAAAAAAAAAACAAAAAACGAATTATCCTTATTTTAGGGAACAATATTCCTTCCTGACTCGAAATGTGACAATCAGAATGATTTCCTGGATGAAGAACCCACCTTCAGTTGTCTAATAACCATAAGTGGAATAATTACTCACTGCGTTCTGCCACACACTCAAATGTCTGCATAAAAATGTGATCAAATTTCTCTACTCTTTTAACTAGATTTGACAATGGACCAAGCAACAATATATACTAGTTCAAATGTAATGTATAGCGCCAACCAAAATGATCAAACCAATAATATATTAAAAAAATGTGAGAGAGTCGACACAAAGTCCAATAAACGACTCCTGTTGATAATAAATGTATGAGCCCTCACCATCAAATAGGGTTAATCTTCCTTGTTACCCTCTTTTGGCAATGGAAAGAAGAAAGTCCTCATTAAAATATGAACTTCAGGATCTATGGAAGTGCAGAGGATAAAGGAGAGAGAGAGAGAGAGACTCTCCTGGTGCAGTAAATTCATACACATTCACCTCACGCATTAGTGTGAAAGTTACAGAGGGTGAATGAAGTGGTACAAATCACCTTATAGATTTTGAAAAGCCAGAAGCAGTTTATAGGGTGCAAGGCTCCCTTAGGCTATTGCACTCACCAGATAATGGTAATATCACAGCGAAAAATAAATGTAATGATTAATGCCTCTGCTACTGAATGCGATATGATGAATAATCCCTCTGTAGGAATCCACTTTCAATAGCTCATCCGGAAATAGAGCATAATAAGGAAAAATGCACTGATAGTTTTGTATTTCAAAATTAGAACCAATTTATTAATGTACAGGTACTCACAAAATAGAATAAAATAGTGCACAAAATCGAGTGAATCAGTGTAGATGTCTCAATGCGTTTCACCGTTATGGCCCCAGCTTCCTCAGGAGAAATGGCGAATACAGACTCAAGCACTGTCGGCTGCTCCAGATTTCTCTACTCTTTTAACTAGATGTTTAGTGATTTTCTAAAGGGTAGAGCTGTCAAAGCTCCAGATTCTTGTAGTGTGAAATGGGAACCTGCGTTTAGCAAGAGACCAAAATTATTGTCATTTAATGAACACAGGCAAAGAATGGTATCACAATAGATATGTACCATACTTTTTGTGTGATGTGGTATCCTGATGATAAAAAAAAAAAAAGCCTGACGCTACCACCCTACAATGTCATAGAGGGGGTATAGTGATGTCCCCTAAACAAATAAATAAGAAGAGATTGGGGAAGAGCAAAGAGCAATTTGATTAATATTGAATATATAGATTGAGCCTGTGTCAGTCTTGCCCAAAAGCCTTGACAGGGTGGGAAATGGAATTTGGCAACAGCTGGAGAATCTCAAGTTAATGCTTTATTACATTATACTGAGAAAATATAGCTCCAAAAATAAGCATATGTAAAGCTGAAAACACATTTCAGTTTCAGAATGGCTTTTAAGTACAAATGGAAAAAAAACCCAGTAGACTCATATTATGAAAACACATAAATAAAACAGCTGTTTTGCTTTATTGTATCTCCATGAAGCTTTGCTAAATGGATCTGATGTTTCACAAAACATCTTTAAAAGAAAAACTGCCATAAATTATAAAGGTATTTTCATCTTTTTAAAGAGCAGAAGTTCTTTAGAATGTAGTAGAAAACATGTCGTAGAATGGATTCTATTCACATGCTCTTATGATCTCCAAATGTTAGAAAAGCAATTTTCCCATCTTAAATTATGTAATATAATGATAATGAGCAATATACATTTTTTAATAATACTTTGCAATCTGACACATTGCTGTGGGCATTAATGGATTACACTGTGCTCTCTTTGCTATCATTTGTCTTTTAGAGCAGGTCTATACTATAAAATATAAATGAACTATAATTGCCAGTGACTGTGGATTGCTGACAATGAGAAGTGAAAATTGTATACTTGCCTTATCATTTTTAAAGGAATCATCTAGTTTTGCTTGTCTAATATAGGACACAGAGATTATGGGCTTCATGGCAAAAGGGTGAATTCACCTGTTGAATTCAGCTCACTACAATTCGAGTTGCATCGACAAAGTAGAAACAAAATCACTTCTCAGCATTGACTAAGCAGTGGATAGACTTGGCAAACAGGCAGACAGTGGTGATAGTGGTCACATGCGTAGTGCGGCATAGTCAGTAAGATAGAAGTAGGATAAGAAGTCATGCAGACTGAGGCAAATTCAACAAATGAAGGGCAATGACATCAGTCTCATCATATCCCACTAACTGTATTCTGTAAATATTCTATTTCTATGTCATCTTGTCCCTAAGCCATGTTGTCACTTAGTCGCAGTCACCATTGTCACGTTTGAATGAATAGTCACTTTACACAACACTGGAGCCCTGCCATCAACCATTTAATTCACCCCTTTGAAATGGAAAAATCAAACAGGTGAATTCAGGGCAGATCACCCAGTCGCATTCACACCTTCGACACACTCCACATCTTAGACAATAGTAGAAATACCTGTGTACACGCACACGCAAAGTGATGAAAGTGATGCTTAGAGTTCTGTAAGTTCATGACTATCGTAGATGCCAGAATTGGTGGCATATTCACCACTTCTCAGAGCTTATTCAATAAGCGAGCATGGGGAAGTGGCAAACAGATGTGTATTCATAGCTCTACGCGACTATTTGTACTTTAGTCGATGAGGCCCTATGACGTGAAATGCTATTGTTAGCAGCTTCTTATAGCACCCATATATATATATAAAAGGTTTGGGCAGAGAAATGAAGACAAGAAAAATGTTAGAGGGAGAAAATGGAGGGGATAGATAATAATGGAGGAAGATTAAGGGGCTTATTTAATCAAAGTGAAAATTCAACTGTTTAAGTGAATTCTTGTCAATTCATGTCCCTATGTTCCGATAGTCATGAATTCTCTACTCTATATTTACTAAGGCTACAGTCACAATTTACTGTGTACTACGGTGTAGCCAGTGGAACAGTAGGAGCCCTGCCATTAATCCCCTAATTCACCACTTTGATCTGGAAAATTATAACTGGCATATTTGACACAGTGAACCTTGCCAAATTGGCTACTTTGGCAGACTCCAACAATTGAAAAATAGGTGAAATACTTGTGCACGTACATGCAAAGAGATGCAAAGAGCTCCGTAAGGTCAAGATCATTTGAAGCATTCGAACTGGATGCAAATTTGCTACGCTGCAGACTTTGATGAATACACAAAAAGGAAGTGGAAAATGGACACAAATTATGACCTTTACATGATTGTTTGAACTTACATGAGTAAGCCCCTAAGATGGGAACATAGTGGAAGATTAGATTAAAGCCACAGCAATATCCATTAGAACACGAGATTAACAGCCAAGAATACCAAAGAGTGGCTATGCCCATACACATCTACACTGATAATGCACTCTACATTTTGTGGCACATGGTTTTCACTTCTCATTCTTCATCGACTTTTTAATAAATTCAGTAAATAAAAAAAACTTGAGGTGTTTAGCCATACACGGACAGCCATTTGCAGCTAAGTGGTTTATGGTGTTAACCTTACATGTTATGTCCTCCTATCTTAAAGACATGGGTATTTTCCTAAACCAGTTAATACTCTCTGTACACGTTGGAAAAGTTTCCCTTTAATATGTGTATAATAGGTATCTGATACAGCCTATTGTTTATTAATATTTATTCATGATTTTCAACTAACATACAGCAGGTCTAGGTATATATTTTATATTGAACTTTCTGGGACACCTCATGAATACTGTGTGTATTGTCTGAAATTACACAACAAACAATGGGACTAGACAAGAGTTTATTTACTTGACAAATAAAACATGGATACAAAAATTAGAGAGAGGGACAACACAAATCACTATAAGGCTTTAATAAGTAAAAAAGTGTTTATTTCAATACCTTATTCAACCTCAATCATGAGCTACGAAATGATTCGTTTGAGGTCCAGAAATACTGATATAACGAGAAGGTCTGTAATAAAGGTTGTGGTTTCAGTCCAGAATGATTGAACCAGAGGATAGTCCCATAAGATGGGGTTCATCCATCCATATTGGGGCCTTTTACAAAATGGGCTACAATTTGGGATTCATTCTGGTCAGCATGAAAGGTGTAACCGTATGTTCTATTTATTTTTTGAAAGGTTAAAAGTTTGTCTGTAGAGGAGATGATAAATTTATAAAGCAATTTTATGATTCTAAAACAAAAATTCTAGTGTAAGGAGTGATTTTGCTTCCTGCTCTTACTGCAAATGTTGCTCAATGAGACTTCGAGTTAGTTGCATTTGAGAAGTGAAACCTGCATCCTGGTTGTATGCTCTTATTGTAGGACAAACATTTGGTTTGTTTGGTAGCTGATGAAAGTCCTTAAGTTCCTTGAACCTTGTCAGGTCAGCATTTATAAAGAAACCTTAAAGTTAATATTTTTTTGCCATGTAAGATGTCCCCTAGCAAAAAAAAAAAAAAAAAATGTATGTGATTTGTTTACAAACCTAAAGCTCCTGATGTTCCACAGGAGTATTGTGAGTATAGGCATGTCAGTTTTTATATTTGTATAGCCAGGGCCATTCCAGTCACTAAGAGAGAAGGGAAGTTATTTTAATGTTAAAAAAAAAAAAAAGGAGTGTAGGAAAATAGGGAATATGTGCTAAAATAATGCAGAGTGGAGAAAAGAGGAGAGAAACAGAAAAAAACATCAGTCCAACAGGTCTGATAATCGAGTACACTATAGCTGTGCTAAGGAAAAAGGCAAGTTTTCTTTGTATGCATCAAGGCAGTTCTGGACATACTGTTTCTGAGTCGTAATACCATTCATCATGTTTATCAACTAGGGAATAGCATTGAATATTTAACACTTCGTACCTGATGACCCAAGGTTGGCTCCTAACATCAGTAAATGTGTGCCGCAGTCTGTGCAGCTCACTGGTAAAATGTGAAAAGTTGCCTGGTCAGTTGTTAAGGATGGGTTGTAAAAAACCCATGGGAGGAATCCATATTAGATTTATAAATCAATTGTAAGAGGCATGCCCTTACTGTTTAAGTGACCCATGTACCCCTAATACTGTATATTGTCTGGATTCAGCATTTGTTATTTAGGATCTTATGTACAGTATATCAGAAAAATGTCATTAAAATCTAGGCATAGAATATGAACAGTAAAAGGGAATGCACAGTAATTGTTTTCTTCTTTTATTATTGCTGTGATATTTGGTCAGATCAGTCTCTCTTTCAGTAAAACTTAGTAGCATTTTAGACAAGGTTGAGATTGGAGCAAACTTCCTTGTTGTATTATTTCCCAGAACCATCTCTTGAATATGTAGGTCCTACACCTATACTGTATATAAATAGGAATAATGAATTGTTTTGTAATAAATATATTTATGTGTGCCCATTATTGTCTTAGATTGAAACAATCCTACACTAATGTCCAATATACTGTGTAATGCAATTAAAGTATTTACAGTTAAGCTCACTAACCTCTTGGTTCAGGACCTGCCGTACAACAAATTCCAGATTGGATTTTAAATCAAACTGAAGGTAAGGACTATTTGCAAGGTCACTTGGCCAGCTGTTGGATGCCCCATTGACTTATTTTAATTTGTTAATTGACCCAAGATGCCATGTCTCAACATGTGTTCCAGTCCTCCATGTCTGGGCACAGGAATTTCTCTTTTGAGCAGTGCTGCTTTAGCCTTTACTGTGCATAAGGATATTCCGCAAGCTTATCCTTCCCCATTTTATCAGTTGGTTCAGTGAGTCTGAAAAGAAAACAAGCAATTGTAAACCCATTGATTTGGGGAAAAATGGGTTTGGCCATTTTTCATCTTTTATACAAATGTCTAAACACATTGCTATAAAACCCCCGGTACACATGCTGGATAGAAATTACTGGCATGGTTATGAAAATGAATAATGTTAATTATGTGGTGTTGGGCCAAAATGAATAGTGTATTAGTCTTCCCATCATATGTGTATGCCTGGCAGCTACATTCACAAGAAGTATCTCTGCTGGCATTCACTGATGTAAATAGCCTATTGGACACATTTTCTGGCAAGCATAGCATGGTAATTAATCTGACACTAGCCATACTAGAATGAAATAGAACACTGGCAAAGTTAAGAATATGTTGAAATGAATCTAGTCAGACTGCTAAAGTCTAGTCAGTGGAGGAAATCCATTGTGAAACTAAACGGGCCAGTAATCAATTTATATGATGCAAAATGTCATGGATAACTCTAGACTACCAGAGAAATAACTTAAAATATTAACTAAATAAAAGACTGGTCTTAGTACTGTTCCCATTTTCCCATTAAAGTCATAGAGTGGTTTTGTCAGTATTGAGTATTGCAATACTTGGTGATACCTTTTTTTGTTGGACTAACAGTCAGTTTAGATAGACAAGCCTTTCAAGTGGTCCGTCCTCCCTTTTTCAAGTCTCAAGCAATACTCATGTATGTATATGTACATACAGTATACACATATATAAAATTCTAGCACACATACCTTGCCTTGAACTTAAATTCAAGTTAAATTCAATTCATCAAGTTGTAACAAAATGCATTTATGACCATAGAGGGTCTTTTTAAAATATATCTGAAAATTATTAGAATTGAAAGGTTGTCATCATTTTAACTTACAATGCTTCTGGATCCTGCATGAGGAATCAATTGAATGGCTGGCAAATGGTGTCGTTAAAAAAATACTATACCGGTATACTGATGGGAAGATCCAAAATAGTTGTCCCATTGCAGAAGGGGATCCCTACAGTACAGAAATATGTATAAGCTATATTGCAAATCAAATCAACATCAAACACAAAAAAATCACATTGTATTATCAGTCTCAGTTACCTCGATTCTACTCACATTTAAACAACAGATCTGCAAAAATAAGGAATAAATAAATCTAAATTCTACTTTTGTTACCTAAAATCCCATTAGTTACTACCCTGGTGTCACCTGTACTTACTAAATATATGTACATATTAATGTGCCCAATGTATCTAGATTTTTTGTTCAAAATATATTTAAATACTAAGCATCTTCTTCCCCTCAAATAGCTATTGGCAGGTGTTGCCAGGTAAAATCCTCTGAAGAGCAGATGGACCTCTAAAATGCAAAAGCCATGTATATGGTGAAGACCAATATGATAAGTGGAACATTCATACATGGAGGGAGGAGCTGAAGAGCAGGGACAGATTGTAGGGAAGTGGCATCTACGTTTGTACCTTTAAACAAATTAACATTCACTATCAGTTATGATTAGTTAATCAAGGCAGTTCACAATGAATATTCAGCTATCAACATAATGCTTATTATTATTACGAGTATTAAGAACATATGTTGCGTTCACTAGAATGAGACTAGCTATATTCTGTATTTAATAGAAGAAAGACAAAATGTGGAGAAGGTAGTACTGTAGCAGAAGAACCAGGAAAAATTAGTGATGTTAAGGTTGTTTCTGGTACAACTTCACGGTGACCAGAAACTAACCTATCATAAGTCTAGCAGAAATTATTTTCATGATATAGTTTAGAAAAGACTGCTAAACCTTATAGGCACATAAATCAGTCTAAAACAACTAACTTTTCAGTTTTAGGATTTTTTTTGTTTTCTTTAGGCTTTCTGAGTCTCTCAAGGCAAAAAAAGGCGGCGTATAAATCAATGAAAGGGAAAAAAAAAACAGTTCTCACATTTGACTGTAGAGATAAAGAGGTTCTGTGCAGTAAAGCTACATCCTCATTCTGTAATGTCTATTTAAGAGAAAATATATAATTGATAAATCCTAGTTATATTTATAGGAGAGTAGATTTACTTTAAGCCGTTCTTTTATCTGTATCATGTCATGATACAATATGATATATTACTTTTCTATCTGTGTATGTAAGTCTTCCTCCCAGTTAGATTGTAAGCTCTATGGGGCAGGGACC
>WMED01001903.1:0-25781 GCA_019650415.1 Pipa parva
AGAATTTCATGATTGCACTATTTCAAATTATTCTAATTTGTTGACCAGCACTTGTACTGTTGTGTGTTATAAACAGTCCCGAGGTGGTGTTGAGTTGGGACTGCCTGAATGTTTTACAAAGCAAAAATAATGATTGGGGGTCACAGTGATTGCATTAAAGCGTTTCCAGATTTGCATTTGTGCTGTCTTAAATGGCAACAGTTTTTGTAAACTAAGTCCATTTACATGTCTCTTCAAATACTTTTATAGCATGGGCTTCTCTGCTGACTTTAACCTTTGCATGTCTCTCTTTGCAGATCTTCTGGGAAACTTGCATTCCAGTACAGCACACCATTCAGCACCTCATTCTCATCCATCTCTGTCAGCACATGTACAGCCTGCACAGACAGGTAACTGAGGGAAAGGGGGATATGTACTGATTGCATAGCAGCTATTACATTTTGGTCTTATGTAACAGTTCCCACCACGCTGATTTATTGCAGCTTATCCAAGGATCTGCACTCTCATGGTTTGATATCCGTACTGTAGATCACATTTTTTTTTAACTCTGGAGTAGTTAGTAGTAACTCTGTGGATCCAGTGTAATAAGTGAGCCTGAGGTCACCACATGTCTGATAAAATACCCTGGCCAGTAAATAGGACTTATTTTCCCCACACCTGTCCATTTTCTTAACCATTGCATCGGAGTCTCTTCTATTGATAGGAATATTTTTATGACCTACCGGATCCAAGGCCTTTAAATCTGATTACCATAATGTTATCAATGATAAAACCACATGCAGAGCAGGGGCAAAGAGCAAGGATTCCATCCTGGAAAAAAACACAAATATATCATGGCAATATTGATGCAAAATATACCATAAAAGTAATGTACCATTAAATAGTAAAAATGTGAAAAGAAAAAAACACTTGTGCAAAAATGGCACAGAAATGTTCATTTTGTGGACTCATTTCTCTGGAACCCCTTCCTGGCCTATAGCCCTATCTATCTCCACCCCAAACCCCTCATAGGAGGGGCCACATAGACTCCTGGAGGTCCCAGGTATGGGAATATATTACATCAGAGAATTGTCACTACATTCCATTTAATACATCACATCTCAGCTTTCCTATATAGCTGGGATTCTAATGGAGTCCTATGAAGAAAAGTTTTCCTTGCCAATCGTTATAGGCCTGTCTGATTGGCACTGATAAATAAATGCTTTTTTCCTGATATATTATTTACTAGTCTTTATCCTTTCAATATTTAGCCAGTTTATTGCTGAAGCTCCTTCTTTTTTAGCTCTGTTCCTTTCAGCAGTGCAGATTGGAACCATAGACCAGGGATTTGAATGAAACCAATCATTCATGCAGGCTTGTAACCTCATAGAGCTGCTAACAGATTTTCTGCAGAATTCTCAAGCCGGTAGATAAGTCAGAGTCGTGAGATTTCATCTGATCTGCTAAAGAGGACATAGGGCAGAGGGAATGGGCTTCTGTAAGAAAGTTAATGTAATTTAACCACTAAAATATAAGTAATTAGTTTTATATTGAAAAAAAGTCATGTACAGTATTTACCAGCAAGAATTATATGTACAAATAACTGTTCAAGGCTGGGCTATTCCTTTAAAGACCTGTGTCTTTTCTCTTGATAAAATGATCCTCATCCCTAATGGCTTTTTACAGATACTAGCTATTTAAGCACAGCATATAATCACATTAAGCAATGTTTTTATGTGTTGCTTAACATAGCCTGCTTAGCTTACTCAACATAGCCTGCTTAGCTTACTCAACAGAGCCTGCTTAGCTTACTCAACAGAGCCTGCTTAGCTTACTCAACAGAGCCTGCTTAGCTTACTCAACAGAGCCTGCTTAGCTTACTCAACAGAGCCTGCTTAGCTTACTCAACAGAGCCTGCTTAGCTTACTCAACAGAGCCTGCTTAGCTTACTCAACAGAGCCTGCTTAGCTTACTCAACAGAGCCTGCTTAGCTTACTCAACATAGCCTGCTCAAAATAGCTTTATTTTAGATTTGTGTTTTGTTCTGATTTTGTTTTGCAGACAATGCACATGTTCATGGGAAAGTACCAACGACTCCCCAGAGGAAGCTTTAGCTTACTATATAGGACTGAGCCCCTGAAGCTAATGTCTGGGAGATCTGCACTACACTGATGATGTCTGGAACATGCTCCATGGAATCCAACCCTAGCGCTTCTTCTTTGCACACATCATGCTGTCCCCTTTTTTTGCTTTGCTAAGGCGTTTGCATTTTTGACCTCGCAGGAAATATATTTTAGACAATATCTTTTTCTTTCTGTTTATTTACTGCTCTGTTTTCTAAAAATTTCCTATGACTAGGCCTAGGGTTTATCTTAACTTTATTTTAGATAAATGTTAAGGACATAACGTATTGTTCTTTTTTTTAGTGAAGTTCTATATATAAATGAAAACGGCTTGTTAGCTTGCCTTACCATAGTCTTTTATTAGTATTATAGAATGCCTATAGAAAATGTAAGCTATACAAATGGTATAACTAGAAGCGGAGTTTGATACAGCACTATGGGCAAGCACCAGTATGCCCAGACACAACTAGCTTCTTCATTCCACCTCTTGTGTTCAACTGTGACCAGAGTCCCCTGCAACAGGAGTTGTGCATATGTTTTACTGCAGTCTTATTTAGGGGTCCCCTGTATCAGTTAACTGTTGACAACTATTGCACATACCTGATCTTAAAGTCTCACTGTGTGTCAATACCTCCACCTTTCTTCTGCCCACTTGGTGTTCGGACCCCTTTCCTGCTTGCGCTTTGCTGTGAATAGGGACACAGGCAGACAAATCATTTCCTTCCAATAGCCATAAGGTTGGTATTCAACTCTATTTTTTCTTGACATCACTTCCAATAGTATACACTTTTATTTTACCATACCAATCATTTATTAAAGGAGATCTTTAAGGAACAGTTTGGCCGAAAAAAACCCCAAAAACATTTGTTTATGCTAATTAACACATTTAAGTAAATATGATTTATCAAATTCTTACCTGTAAAGAAGTACTATACAGCACTTCCCTGTTGCATACCCCAGCCTCCTACACCGCCGGCAACTCTATGGTGTTCTGATCAGGAGATCCCTAATCAGGAGCGCATTCCTTGTTAGCCGCGCGTCTACTGAAGCCCTGCATCAGCATTTCCTAGAAATCAGATAGAGAGTGTGCACGCCATCAATGCGTCCTCCCCGCCAGCCCGGGGGAACTTGTTTTTGCCATGATTTCAAGAGGCTGTGTTATCTGTGGAGTCAGGGAGAAGCTTTATGAAATGTGTAAAACATGAGTACTAGGGGTGGGTTCTCATTTCACTGCAGTTTTACTATTCCAGTGTCCCTGTTGCAGAGAAGGAATGTCTCATTGCTTTGAGTTTCTAGACTTTGGGAAATCCTTTTCCCTGTTTAATAAATTGCTCTTTTTATGCGTAGTGTAAGATCGCTTTGAGTGGCATGTTACCCCGTGAAATAAGCCGTTAGCATTGCTAAGCTTTAATTGGAGCGTCACAGTTTTGGGCCTTAAAATAGGAGCATAGATAAAATAATGTGCGGTTTTATTAATGACCCAGTGTTCTGCATTGTGTTTATAGTGAAAAGATAGGATTGCTGCTGGCATATTGATGTGAGAGCTGTTCAAATCCGAAGCAAATTCAGACAGAAGTTTTAGATTGTGAGTTGGATGTGTAATTGTCTTCCTGTATTTGACAATCCTTTAAATATTTTTCAGAGAAGTGTTGCTTTGAAGAGAAAACCATACGCTATCTTGTGTGGGATGGTTGACTGTATAAAATACATGCCATTACTGCTTTTTATATTGAGGTTGAAAATATTGTAATGTGCAATTTAATTTTGATATTGTAAATTGGAAGTCAACAAAGCACAAGCCAAGTCCCTTTTGTAGTTCCTAGAAATCTTTCCTATTTTTAGACTTGTTTTTGAAATAAGTAGATTAGTTAAGTGTCCGGAGATATGTCCACAGTTCAGCCACATTAATATAGCCACCAGCTAATATCCAGTGTAACCACCAAGTGCAGCAGCTAGATAAGCTGGCAGTGACTCTACACTGTGAGTCTTAAAAAAAACACACCAAAACATTTTAAATCATATCTTCCATCAAATTCAGCCGATTTTGATAAAATTTGCTATTATGAGTCCAAAATAGATTTGCTGCTGACTAAATTTTTTTTACCTGACCCACGTACCAACAGTACCAACCTGACCCAAGTACTAGCTTAATACTAACTTGTGAAACTTGAAATTCAATGAAGTGTATGCAACGTAGGTTTATGCTAGCCTACTTTAAATAAAGTTTGTTACTGTAAAATCAGTGAGCCTTGTTAAAAGAAACAGTAATGTTTTAATTTGTTTGAGGCATGTCCTCTTGGCTCAGTACGAGATCGGGCACTGCATTGATGTTCTCTGGTGTGCACACTGAACGCGGTCGTTCGCTGCCTGGCTGACGATTCACACTGGCCGTTGCTCGGATCTTGCACAGCAGCACATCCAGACCATTCTTATTCCAACCTTTATTCGAGAAATCTTTAATTAATCTACGACTGCTATACCCTTTCAGCAGTACCAAATTCTTAATCAAAATTTTGTCTTCAGTACTGAAAACCATTTCGACATTTCTGTATACAAACTACCGTCTGCCGCTTTCGTATCCTAGCAACCAATGAAGTAAGTAAGTAATTTTTTTTTTTTACTCAGCAGCGAATTTATTTTGGACTCACAATACCAAATTTTATCCAAATCAGCCGAATTTTATGGAAGATATGATTTAAAATGTTTTGGTGTGTTTTTTTAAGACACAATGTATAACAGGGGTCTCAAACTCGCGGCCCGTGGGACGCTAGTTTGCGGCCCCCGGTCCTGTGCTCCACCAGGCGTTTTTTTCACCGGTGGAGCACTGAATCCGACACAGAGGGAGTCCTGGCTGACTCCCTCCGTGCAAAGAGGAGGGCTCCTGTGACCCAATCGGTCACAGGAGCCAATAGGAACCCAGGAGCAGATGTGATCAGCGCTTCCGGGTTCCTTCTCCTCTAATGTGTTGCCGACAGCAACAGCACGCACTGTTGAACTCTGCCGGGGGGTAAGTAAGAATCCCCCACCAACCCCCCCCCCCCCACAGCGACCCCTGACCCCCACGGCCACCAATGTAAAAGATTAAATTAAACCCTAATGGCCCACACCCCCATAATACTCCCAGACACCCCATTGACCCCACAATACCCCCCAGCTTGCCCCCCCAGGAAAAAAAATTACCCCCAATTATAATTAAAAATCACAGATGCACCAGTAGCCTATAAAGCCACACATTGCACTGCAGAGCTGCACATTGCTCCGCAGTGCCGCACACTGCCCCTCAGAGCCGCTCATTGCACCGCTGACCCGCATATTTCCCCACAAAGGTGCTAATTTCCCCAGCAGATGCAAATCACCCAGCAGAGCAGAATATTGCCCCACAAAGCCACTGATTGCCCCGCAGGGCCATGTATTGTTTTTAATCTGTTGTTTTCTTGTGGAAAATCTGATGCGGCCCAGCCTCACCCAGACTCTACCTCCAGCAGCCCCTGGGTAAATTGAGTTTAAGACCCCTGCTCTATAAGGTACTGATAGGTTTTCACTGGTATCTGGAGCCATGCTGATTGCAGTACATACCACACCAGCTGGAAGTTTTGGGAATTTGGGGGCAATGAGTAATAACTGAAAGACTTGGCATTACTTTTCCAAGCAATTTTGGACATATAAAGCCCTGTGACATGTCAGAGTATCTTGCTGAAAGATCCCATCCTCCCCCAGGGAAGACAATCAGCAATTTTGGGGTGGGGGAATGATCTGCAAGGATGGATTCATACAGGGGCGGTCCTGGGCCTGCACCACGACACCCCCTCCCCTTGCCCCGCGCCCCCCCCCCCCCCCCCCCCCCCCCCCCCCCCACTCACCTCCAACAGCGTTCCAGTGACACACCTCCTCTGATGAGTTAAGTTGAATGTGAAGGCGCTCCTTAGATGTTCGGGTCTTGCCAGCAGCTGCCGAATACAGACCCCAAGCAGCAAGGAGGGCTGTCTCGCTCAACTTTCCTCATTAGATGAGGTGCGTCGCTGGAACGCTGTTGGAGGGGGGGTGGAGGTCAAGTTTAGCGATGGGCAATGCGAGCGACAGCGCCCCTCAAATAGATTGCTCCCTGGGCCATCCCCTATCGGTAGAACTGGCCCTGGATTCATACCCAAATTTGTTACAGTGCCTTCCACATCTTATATACTCGCCAAGAAAGCTCACAACCCATGCCTTGCTTCACTTGGCTAAGCGCTGGTGACGTCAAAGTAGAAAGTGGTCATAATAATGTGACTGGACCATGTACATATATATATATATATATAAAATGAGTATTGCTGTGCTTGGTGGTACCTTTTTATTGGACTAAAAGTCAGTTTAGATAGACAAGCTTTGAAAAATCAGTCCTCTCTTTAACAAGTGTCAAGCAATACTGAGTTTAGAAATGATAAATACATATATATATATATATATATATAATCCATATATTGTAGCCGAAAGCAGGATTTTTGCGCATTTACAAAATAAAGTTAGTTTAATGATTTAAGTGTAATTGAATGTAGGGTTTTCTACTGCTGGATCATTGTAAGTTGCATTTAGACATAATATAGATGTAGATGAGAATTGGCATCATGGGCATACTAGGAGGGACCACCAGTCCACGGCTTTCTAGGGTTAGGGAGGTGCATCGGGAGTCATCCTGGCCTTGTAACAGAATAAGTCATGATACTCTGTACAGAAAGTTTTACTGCAGTTCTATAGAAACTCCTGGTAAAACATTCCAATATCTGCACTCTGCTACATCACCAGGAACCTTACGTATAGTATATTTCCAGTCATTAACAAACAGAATGCCATAAAGCCTGCATTTTCTATTTTAGTAGGAAATGTACCTTTAAGAAATAATATGTTCCATTTACAGTCTGGGTTTGTTTTCTCATTTATTCATAGAATAGAAAATAGAAATTGTCAAATAGCAACAGTGCCCCCTAGTTGTACTCATGAGCATTAGCATCTATGCAAATTGAACTATGTAACATTTATGTACTTACACCTTTACATGTAATTGTATGTGTGCTGTGTAATATTCTGTGCACACAATAACCTTCTGTATGTATGGCAAGAAATAATCTGTGCACACAGTAAGCTAATGTTTGTATACTGAGAGGTAACGTTCTGTGTGCACACAATAAGTTAATGTGTGTGTATGGTGGGAAGTTATATTCTGTGCACACAATAACCCTAGTAATATTTGTGGTTGGAATATTAAATAATAAGGGGCATTGACTAATTTAGCTTAATGAAGAGACAGAAACAAGGGGAAAGCATGTCTGCATAGTTTCCATAAATGTCTCAGCTTTACCTCAATTGGCTGTTGTGATGCAGGTGGCAGCCAATCACCTAACTGATAAGGTAAATCAGATTGAGGGGGTTATTAACTAAAGTCTGAAAGGTGTGAATTTGCCACTTCCCCATATTCAGCTATTTGACAAATTCTGAGATTTGGCGAATTCGCCAGCTAACGACTGTCACACACTACACAGAAAACGGCTATGGACACAGTCACAAATTTGCTATGGGAATTCTCTGTTTAGTGAATGAGGAGTAGATAATCAGAGCATAGCAGCCTTAAGTGATGAGAATTTGCTTCGACAGTCCAATTCTCATTTTGATCAATAGCCCCCAAAGAGATTGTTGCAGGGAAATGACACCATGCTTGATTCAGACAACATATACTTTGTACATCTCCTTTAGGAAGTAGATTATTACATATTCAGCAACGTTGTTCTGATGCCATGATCCATGCAAGGTTTGCGTCGGCCAGTAGATTGTAGTGTCTTATAAATCCATTGAAGCTGCTAACGTGGTGTTTGTACAGACAGCTTTAAATTATGTGGACTTGCTAAGCTTTTATATGCTAAAATCACAACCACCAGCCTATTCACCAACTAACTCTATAACAGCACTTAAACTGTAAGGGCACTTTTCTGATTGAAAAAAAGCTGCAGACTGTGTGAAACTTTTTTGGGGGATTGTACAGATTGAGGTGACTGGGAACTATGACTATTTTTGCTTAAACTGTGTTTGTATTCAATGGTAATGGCTTTATGTGCATATTAGCATTTTATAAAAACATACATCTGATATCTGACTCCCGCACTCTTACTGTGACTACTGTGGAATTATCTGTTTGCTGTCGTTCTTCAAAATTCCTTTTTAGGAGAAAAAAAAAATGATTCACCTTGTTTACCCAAGATTTCTCTTACATCGTGGGGAACGGAGGGACACTGGGTAAAAGGTGCCTCCCACCAGGAAGTACTTTTTACCCAGTGTTCCCATTACAACTAAGAGAAACCGATTTCATTTAATAATAAAGTATAAATCTCCTTAAAGTGCACCTGGCAGATCAAAACTCTTAATACTAATTTAGGTTGTACTAGTGCAGTGGTCGGCAAAGTGCGGCTCGCGAGCCACATGCGGCTCTTTAGCCACCTTGTTGTGGCTCGGAGCGCACTGCCGAAGCCCCGCCCAAGACCGCCAACGGCTCTTCTGATTGGCTGTCGGTGGTCATGGGGTTGGGAGAGGCCACACCTCCCTCCTCCGGCGGCTCAGAAGATAGTTATCGCCGCCGGAGGAGGGAGTGAAATGGCTCCCTCCCGAAAAAAGTTTGCCGACCCCTGTACTAGTGAAATAAACATTTTGGTTAATATATGTGTATTTAATAAAACGTACCTTTATACAGCGTTTCTCTCTGTCATCTCCCCTGTCAGCCTAACCTTTCTTTCCTGAGTTGGGTGGGGCTAAATTTTGATTGACATTATAGCGTCTCCAATCAGGTCGCTTAAATCACGATCTAGTAGGGATCTGATTGGAGGAGCTATGTTAATAATCATTTAGCCCCGCCCAACCTGGGAAGAAAACTAAATCAATAGAGAAGCAAAAGGACCAAGCTTAAAACTGAAATTTATTTTTAAACCTTAGGGACCACATCCCATTAAAACATTCCAGTCGGCATCTATGACATCACCATATAATAATTGTTTCAAGACTTATGGGAGAACGGTGTACACTTGGGAATGTGTAACTGCAATGAAATAATTACACTTCTGAGATTTTAAATGCTTTAAAGGGTGCTCATTGCATCAGATTTCTATGGTTTTCATATAACATTTGTTTTGCAGTGTATTCTGATTTAATCTTTAAGATTAGAAATTTAATAAATGTATTGCTTGGAAGCATTGCATTTCACATTTCCCACTGATGATGTAATATTAAACCGCAAGGGGAAAAATAGTCTGCAGGAACTTTATGATACAATTCACATTTATCTTGCTTTCCTAGTGACCCTAGTAATGTTTTTGTTTTGAATTTGGACTAGCACTAGTACATTAAATAGTGACTCAGTAAAGATGCAATAAAATGAACAACTAAAGCTGTGATTACGCTAGCTGTTTTTAATAAGGCTCATTATTGTCTATGGTGCAGAACACAATCTGTGTGTATTATCCCTTAGGAAACAATGGACACTATTTTTGCAGCTCAGCCAGAGCAACTGCGACCTAAGTCAAAGTTTCTCCACTCTGTTCTTCAGGAACTATCCCTTCAAAAGGTCACATTCTGAAGATCTCCAGAGTGTAAAATGCTAGGATAATTCATTATCTAACAATTAATTCACCTGTACACAATATAGTAAGGCCTCAAACTACAACCTGTTGGGAGTACTTCAACATACAGGACTGGAGTAGAAGAAACAATGTTCTTACGGACCCTATCCTCAGTCATGGGCCACCCATCTTCTGCCACCCAGTCATGTGCCACCCATCTTCTGCCACCCAGTTATGGGCCACCCATCTTCTGCAAATGGACCCTTTAAAACAACAGGAACGCTAAACTCTTACTTTTTTGTAAAGAAGAAAATGACTTTCTCTTAGTTGTAATAAATGGGTCACTTCATGAATATGTATTAGAAGTTCCATAGAAAACCAGGATAAAGTCACAAATTCTACATAAGGGACCAGTAACAAAAATAAACTAAAATTTCCCATTTGCATTGGCATGTCAGTTAGTCAAATATGGCACTTGTAAAAATGAATTTTATCACTTTCCGTCTGTTTTTAGCCTTACTGACAGCAGCCATGTTGTTAGACAGACCTCAAACATGAATAAAGCATAAATAGCAAAGTATCTTACTTAAACTGCCGTTCTGATCAAATGGGAATTTTTGTCTTATGCCTTTAGGCCTGTCCTTATCTAGGACATAGTAATGAGGCTTCATTTTCTAAAATTCATATTGATTTGCAGCTCCAAGTAACTCAACAACGAGACAGAAAAAAATTACATTTTTATTTTTTTATTGTACCCAGTATAAATTTGTACAGCACTATGGAAAAAGTTAGCACTTTATAAATAACCAACCACCTTCATTTTATTACATATTGATGCCTTTGGATTTTATATAATCACCACAACTTTAAAAGCATTGCAGAAATGAAATACATTTTATTCTCTATATTTCTCCAGTCTGCCTTATACAAATATATGTAGAAGCTAGAGTATGGCTCTTGGCACCAAAATATCACACTGGGACGGGCTGTGTCAGACTGAGGCATCTTGGGGCCACCAGAGAAAAACATTTCAAGGGCCCATGGCCTCTAGCAAATGTCATGTACATCAGAAATATAATAAATTATCAGGTTTGCATGACATGACAAAAGCCATCTAGGGACCTACAAATGTTAAAAGAGATGCTTGCGACCGGGCCCCTGAAGAATCCTCTAGTGTGCCATTCCGACACTGGGACAGATTAGTAAGGCACCTTAGTCACTATGGAAACGATAGACTGTAGAATTGTTATGCTTATGTAAGGCATTCAACACACTTCATAATACATTCTCACTGCATTTGACATGGGGGAATAGACACTGAAACAATGAAAAAAACACCAATTGTATTTTTTGTGGGGTGAGTTGCAGGTGGGGAAGGTGTATGCTTTAAAATCAACTTGATGTTCAAGTGCCATTTCTTTAAAAATACTTTGGTTAGAAATCTACAAAAAAAAGAATTGAAAATGTGATAGTTATATTTCTGGCTGTATTTCTCTTAAAGGGCTTTTATAAAAGTCCATCTAAGGTCAGGGCAGTAACGGTTTACTCATTTGGGAAAAGCAGAACCCAGAACACAGTAAATAAGAAGTGATGGGGAACAGTCGTCTATCTATGTCCACAGCTCATTTTACTATGCAGCAGAAAGAAATGAGATTTTTTATAGCAGGTAAACGTTCAGGGTGGTATGGGAGGTTTTCTGTTAGTAAAGAGAGAGTAAAGATGGAATAGAAATAATCCCACACCGTTTAATGCTTTGGAACCTTTGATTGAAATAGGTAAAGGGGCAGAAAGAGAGAGAACTTTTGTCAGCATAAAAGGATACAATCTTTCCACAAAAGTAAGAAAGTTCCGCCATTATAAAAATAGCAGACAAGATGTGGCAGCTGTTAAGTGTCCAGTTTCCATATTGTACCCATAATGGATAGAATATGATGCAAGCCCCATAGTTTTTTCTATTTTCTACCAGACACCAAGGCTGCAAACTCCTGAATGGACATTTCCTTGTTGAGATAACTTTCATACTGGCGTTTGGTGATGCGTCCTGCTTTTAATGCCTCTTCTATGTCAAATTTCTTGCCTGATTTCCTGTCAACAATAACGGAGGATTCACCATTGGGGCCCTTGATGCTCGTCTCTTCCCAGTCACACTCCTGGCTCTGAAGATTGACAAACATTTTCCAGTCGATTAAGCCCAGATTACGAGCTTCTTCTGGTGACATCTCCCTTCCTGTGTCTGGATCAATGACTACAATGGAACGACGAAGATGGTTTTCTCTCTGTTCTTTCTTAATTGCCATGGCTTCTAGACGCTTTTGGAGCTGCTCAATCTCTGTATCTTTGTCTTTGGAGATTTTTTTGAGTTCTTCTAACTCTTTTTCGAGCGAAAGGAATCGAGAATTGAAGTTCACACCACTGTCGACCTGAGTCATATTTCGTATTTCTTGAGCTTCCTTCATTGTTATCTCAATTTCAGACTGCAGTTGGCGAACCTCTGTTTGTAGGCTTTGCTTCTCTATCTGCAGCTTATGAACCTCATCCCTTAGGTATTCTAACTCTTTGTTTGTTTTAGAGTTGTTGAATTCTGCCTCAGAAAGACTAGCCTGGAGACGGTTCACCTCTGTGTCCAGCTCTCTCTTGCGCTTGCTCTCTTCCTCAGTGTTACTTTTCAGCCTCTGTATCTCCTTTTCTGATTCAGGATCTTTTTCAACCTCAATTTTCTCTGTATAAACTACTTTTTCTTTCACCTCCATCTTTTCCAATGTGATGAGTTTTTGGCGCAATGATTCCAGCTCAGTCTCAAGCATTTGTCTTCTGTGCCTTTCTTCTCCTACTTGGAGTTTCAATATGTTATGCTCTCTTTCTTGTGTAGGATCTTGTTGTAAGACAACTTTTTGTTTCAGTGTAACTTTCTCTTTGGTCTCTATTTCTTTCAGTTCTAAATCATTAAGTTTGATTTTTAGTCTCTTTATCTCAAGTTCTGCATCACGCCTAGCTGTCCTCTCCCTCTCTAGTTCCTCAAGTTGACGTTCTAGCTCAGCTGTCCTCCACTGCAACTTACGTAGTTCCTCTTGGAGAGCATCCTTTTGTTTGAGCTCACTCTGGATACTTGTAGAGAAGCTGTTAACTTCTGATTTTAGTAACGGATCTTCTTCAAACTTGACTACCTCCTGTTGCACTACTTTTTCTTTCACTTGTGAAAGTTCAATTTCTTTTTGTCTTATTTTCTCTGCTTGAGACATCTTCTCTCTTTCCAGTTCCAGACGTTTCTTCTGTTCATCAGCCAACTTAGCTCTCAGGGTCTCCACCTCTTTCTTTGTAAGAGGGTCTTCTCGATATTGTAGAACCTCTTGAATAACCTCCTTTACCTGGACCTGAGGCTTTGTATCTATCCAGCTTTGAATTTCCTGTTTCAACTGGGTGATCTCTAGTTCTGAACGTTCTATTACCCGTGTTTTTTGTAAGATTTCACCACGGAGTTTTTCCAATTCTGCCAAGACATCTGGATCAGTCTTGTGCTTAATTACTTCCTTGGTAATTTCCTTTACCTCCACTTGTGGTCCACGTTTTTTTATGGCTTCCAGTTCACTCTGAACACTCTTTAATTGCTCCTCTGATGCTCTGTATTTCCTCTCCTGCTCAATCACCTCCAGACGTAAGTTGGCCAATTCACTCTCGGCTTTAGGATCTGGTCGAACAATTTCCCGAACTTTCTCCTGAACCATAACTTTTGCATTTTCCTCCTCTAAAACATTTATTTTTCGGTTCAAATCATTCTTTTCACGCAAAATAATGCGAGTTTTAGAAGTCTCCTCCTCATACTGTCTTCGGAGGTCTGCCACCTCCCTTTCTGTTGCTAAATCCTTCTCCACTTTCAACACTTCTTTTACTGTGATTTTACCTTCAGCCATAGCCCTCTCTTTCTCTAGACGTTTTAATTTCTCCTGGAGGAGCAGGAGCTCCTCTTCCTCTTTTTGCCTTAATGCAGATTCCTTTTGTTTACTCTCCTGGAGCAGCTTATACTCATAAGCCAATTGGGGGTCATTTTGTAGCTTGACCACTTCCTTCTCTGTAATTTTCTCTTGCTGCTTGTTTTTTTCATCTGCCAAGATTCGAATGCGCTCCTTTAAATTTGCAATCTCAGTCTGCTTTGACCCCTTTTGCCTCTTTAACTCCTCCAATTCTTCCTTTAATCTCAAGTATTCTTCTTGTTGGTCTTTGTCTTTTTCAATCCTCAGGACCTCCTTCACTATGTACTGCTGCCCACCTTCTTTTTGCTCATATTCCAGTGTTCGTATCTTTTGATGTAGGGAATCTAATTCATCTTGCAAAGCTTTGTTCATGCGTTGCTCTTCAGAAACCTTCTCCAGAACCTGGTGGTATTCTTTTTCTAACTGTGGGTCTGGCACTTTTTTAACTACTTCTTTTTTCACTATAGTCTCCTGCGGTTTTTGGTCCTGTAGAAACAGGATCTGCTCTTGGGTGGTCTTGATCTCTGATTCCAGCTGCTGGCGACGTTGTACTTCATCATCTAACATTTTTTTAATTTTCCAGGGCTCCTCTGCTGGTTTTTCAGACCGAATCACCTGAACTGTCTGAGGACGAACTTCTGCCTCTGGATTCTGTATATGAGAAACAACAGATAAACATATAAAAATATAGAAATGAAACACATGAAGTTGTGTTAGTTTTTAGAACTAACTTTTCTTGTGATGGATTCACAATTTTATCATAAAATTATGTAAAAGATTCTTATGGATAATTCTGTTATTTAAAAGGGCAATATTTTTCATTGCTATTTTTAATAATATCAAGCTTTTTAAAATTCCATTCTCAAAAATTTTCAAATAGATGATTTATCTAACTGGAGATGTGGAGCAATATGTTCCGCTTCTGGTGCCAAGCGTTCACTTTTCATTTCCCCCTGTAATACTTCGCAGGTTCTAAAACTCAAGCTTGATAACAAAACATCTCCCTTCACCTGGTCTATTTTGCTACTAGTGATTGGCTCAATATTAGAATTCAGGCACTGAGTCACATGACTGACACTACTGTTGTTATATTGCCTCATATATACAGTATACTGTCGAAAAGGAATCAGAGATGGGAAGAATTTGCTAGCTGGATCTTTCTGATCCCCCAAAGCATGTTAATAAGCAGCCTGGTCTACCCCATGGCATAGCCGTCAATTTATGAATTGTGGGAAGCAGCAATGTCACATGGTCCTTATGATTAAACTTCTAAACTAAGACAATAAACTACAATTAAATAAGATGACTCAATATTATACAATATCTCTGACTGTTAAATTATCAAAACAATCAGATCACTTTCTGGTGCAGTGAGTGGAGTATTGCAATTGACTGTATTTTCCATAGTGACTGACAGAGAATGGTTATAAATATTTACCAGTCAGCACTATCTGGTGGTGAGTATTTGTAACAACTGGGCAGCACAAGATATCAAAGGCAAATAAAAAAATGACTTTTCAAAGTGTTTGAATACCGAATTAAAAAATAATACCAGAATTAAAATCTAGCCTTGCATTTAAAGTGCACCTGTCACCTCAAATCTCTAATACTAATTTAGGTTGTACTAATGAAATAAACATTTTTGTAAATATAAATGTATTAATAAAATTGTACCTTTATACAACGTTTTTCTCTGTCATCTTCCCTGTCAGCCTGACTTTTCTATCCTGAGGCGAGTGGGTGGGGCTAAATGATGATTGACATTATAGCTCCTCTAATCAGACCCCTGCTAGATTGTGATTTAAGGGATCTGATTGGAGGAGCTATAATGTCAATCATCGTTTAGACCCACACAACCCAACTCGGGATAGGAAAAGTCAGACTGACAGGGAAGATGACAGAGAGAAACGCTGTATAAAGGGACATTTTTTAAATACATATATATTTACAAGACTTTTATTTCATTAGTACAACCTAAATTAGTATTAGAGATTTGAGGTGACAGGTGCACTTTAATCCTGTCTGGATAATATTTTAGTCAATGAATCTAGAAACCAAAAAAAAAAGAATGAAACTTGAATTCGAAAAGGCCAGCGCGTTTTTATTTTTATTGGATGTATAATAATAATAATATTTATTAATAATAAAGTTAATTTTAAAGGTCAACATCCCGTTAAATGATTGACATCTTACCAAGCACAACCAAAATTCCTAAAGTTTAAAGACAAAAATCCTTAAATTGAACAAATACGTATGGACATATTAAAATGAAAACAATTACATAGGTAACAATTTCAGAAATACTAAGTGCTGTCTTAAGAAAATGTATCTGGGATTAGACATGGGGGAAAATACTAGTGGGCCCCGGCAACCCGCTTTAACTGTAGAAACAATGTAGTAGTTCTGCAAGTTCTCTCTCTCTCTCTTTGGCACTTCCTGTAAATCGTGCGTTTTTACTTGCACTGGAAGTAGCACTGAAGAGAGAAAGGTTGTAGGATTTTTTGAAGAGCTGCTACTTAAGTTTGCGAAGCAAGGCCAAACCATGTGGAGCCCCTTGTACGTAAGTGTTTGGGCAAGTATGTATACGAGAGAGTGTGCACAAGAGACCATGCTGATAACACATGGGCTCTTGGTCCAGTTTTTTTCCCAATGGGCGCTAAGCACCTCCAGTCCAACGCTGAATGTATCAGTAGGGGCATTCATTTACTGAAGCCTGCTTACCCACAGAGACCATCATTCATTGGTACAGGAAAGCCTCTGATTGGCTGCTAAGGGGTACTAGACCTGAGTAAATAATTGCCCCTATTGATACAACCCCAGGTTTGTTTCATACACTGATGCAACAGAAGCCATAGCAAGCCACAACACAACTGGCTTCACTGGTGACAGTATGCCCTACAGCAACCAGGTTGCATCAGTGAAGGAACCCATAGAAACTGATCAACTCTCACCAGCTCACTGTATGTAAGATGATGAAAAGTGATACTATGGGTTACTGATGTCATTTGCTGTTTATTGTTCTTAGGAATACACTGTATTGGAATTTTGCTATTATAGTATGCTTATTACCTGATGCAGAAGGCCTTGAGCAAACTCGAGTGTCTGTAATCGCTGCTTGTTCACTGCATTGGCTTCAGTGTACCTTGCAGACAAATCAGCTTCCTGTATAAAAAAGGAGAGTATGAGACAGGAAGAACAACTTCAGCTAGAGCCGCTGCTTCATCTCTTTAAATCTGAACACATGAAAACTCCCACGCTGCAGTGCCAATCCAAAAACAGTATCAATGCATGCTGCAAGGCTGCTTAGAAACAGGTGTAGTGTATAGCATGTATCTAAACTTATTTCTGAATATCCTGGCAGCATGTGTGTTTCATACGCATGCAGAATAAAAGGGATAAGGTTGCAACCCTAAACTTAAGCATACAAGTGCTGGTCAACGAATTAGAATAATTTGAAATAGTGCAATCATGAAATTCTTTGAATGCATTTTTTGTGCAGAAAGCAAATCAGGTGTTCACCGCCCCTGTCCTACTCGTTAGACTAACCACTTGATACGATCCATTTCCCACTTTGTCTATTACACTGTGGATAAATCAGGTTTTTTACTCATTCTTCCCCATGTAAGCCGTAACCACCAATACAGATTTATGAACTAAACTGAAGGAGACTGAAAAGGACCTCATACCTCCTCTTTGACTTTGGTTGCAGGAGACTGGAGTTTGGGGCGTTTAATGTAGGAATTCCTCCTATTTTCTACATCTAGAACTGATCTCAGTTTCTCAGCTTCAAGCTCATAATCCTAAAATAAAATAAAAAAATTAACTGTAAAAATTAATTCTACATTCAACAGAAATTAAACATATTACTTCAATAACATGAAGGCCTTATGTGCATTGGTCCTTATAAACCATCTGTGTTCTGGGAATTCCAACAGCAGGAAAAATGTGTCTGACCCAATTTAAATGTCTGCCAAAAGCACATCTTGTTTTTGCACGGAGCTGCAATCATTTATTCATCAGTTAAAGGGAAAATGCCTTGTCGCATCTGGTTGTTGGAATGTTGCCCATACAATTGTCTGTATAGCAACAACTCCTTTTAGAGACCACAGGGATCTACTGTCTTGCAATACCGCAACTAGCCAAGGTGGCTAGTACCAATCTGCAAGAGGCATTGATGTGAAAATAATAAATCAGAGTGAAATCATTTTCACTGCTTTTTCATTCTTGTTCTATTTCATTTCATACTATGGGAGTTATTCACTAAGGTGCAAATTCGACTGTCGAATTCTTAAACAACGGATTCCCATAGCAATTCCGCTACAATTTCCACACTGTAAAGTTATGACAAATTTTTAAAGTTAAAATAATAAAGTCGCAACTGCGACAATATTCTCATTATAAAGACGTGACTGCGACAGTAGCAGCCTATTGCAACTGTCTTTATCTGGCGAATTCACACCTAAACTCAACAATTCGGATTTTAGTGAATAGCCACCTATGTCTTATTAAAGAGGCTGTAAGTTACCCCAAAGCAACTACTTGGTGGTTAGTATTGCAAAACCATATATAAATATATAGCTACTACAGTATCTTTGAGATAATATTGCGTAATGGTGGCTAAAGCCAAAGGCTGTCCCAGGCTCTGTACTCTTGGGGGCGTCATTCATTAAAGTCCAAATTCACTTTGCATAGTGACTTTGAGTCTGTTCGCATCAATACGAATAGGAAATTTCAAATTCACTTCTTCTTATTCATGAAGCAGCAGACAGCGACAGACTCCGTTGCTTGTGTAGTGCGTTGTAGTCAGTCACACAATAGTAGGATGAGAAGTCATGCAGAGTGAGGAGAGTTCCTCCAGTGAAGTGCAGTGACGTCAGTCTTATCACATCCCACTAACTGTATATAAGTGAAATATACTTATTTTTATATCTCACCTTGAGCCTAGTGCATGTTTAGTAGTAGACTAATTAAGTCACAGTCACCATTGTTACTTTTGAAGGAATAGTCGCTTTACGCAACATTGGATCCCTGCAATCAAACCCCTCAATTCGTCATTCTGATCTGGTGAAGGCAAACAGGTGAATTTGGAGCAGTACACACTGCAGAATCCACCCCTTTGACAGACTCTGTCGCATGCGGAATAGCCAAATTACCTGTGCACTCGCATGCAAATTGATGCAAAGAGCTCTTTAAGTCCACAACTGGTGTATGTGTCAGAAATGGTCACACATTTCTCACCTTGCAGAGGTTGTTGAATAAGAGGAGTTGGAGAAGTTGTGAAAGGACGCAAATATGGGCGTATACGCGACTGTTCAGAGTTTAATGAATGACCCCTTAGTTTCAATACAGTTGCACACCTGCAGGAGCTTAGCCCTTCCTACACTGTGCCTAAGGCCCAGGCCTTGAGTATGTGTAAGCTACACTCAACTGGGACAGAGGGGGGCAATTCTTTGTCTCTCTGTGCTCCCAGGGTACTCATCCAGTTCAGTGTGAAACGGAGGACTCTAGCAGTCTTAATAACTTACCAAATGGAACTATTATTATTTTATTATTGCTCACAGGTTAAAGAAGGGATTGCTCATTACCTTCACCGCTTGCTGGTACTGCTGAGATGTGCTCGAGACGTGCTGCATGTCTGGTTCTTTTCCGGCAATCTCAGTCAATAAGAGCTGTAGAAACATAACAGTGGCAATATAGAAATCAACTGCATGTAGGAATCAAAGTCACTTTCCAGAAAACTGAGATATTTTGCAGGTAATTAATACCCCCCATTTACCTACTCATTACATCCCGCCAAGCCATGCTATTTATAGATCATTGAACATATTTACAAAGCAGCTATGGCAAACTACCAGGATGCCCTGTCTTTCACTGTCTTTCCCAGGCACAGTGGCACCATTGGCTTGAGAGATTCATGTGACCTCATTTGTTCCAAATAGAATTATTTGATGCTGGAAGACAGTATCAGTAGGCATGCCATTTATTCATCTGGATGTTCTTCATACATAAGGGCATTATGCTAACAGTGCAGTCATTTTATTTCTGAGAAGCACCAAGAATGGACTAAACCCTACGCAGGGTTTGAAATATTTACGGGAATTGTACAACTAGGTGGGAAAAATGGAATGCAAGTGCATTGTATGGTTAAAAGACATTTAATCCATGAACTTTGTCCTACACATCACAAGTGACGAAGGATAAAACCCCCATATAGGCCAGCTAAAAATCCACCCTTCCATCAGGACCTTTCAGTTGGTGGACAACGGGCATGACAATCAGCTCTACTCAGACCACTGCACCCACATACAATCCTGCAGCATCTGAGACTGGCACTCTCTGGATCCTAGTAAGATTTTTTTATTTGGTTCAGGTGGGGCACAGGAGGAGGTGGCATTGCAGGAGGGAGGGGTGCCTGGTGCCAATTCTGTGCCAAGGCCTCTGAGGTATTCTATGGGTTCCTACATTAGTCAGTGTGGCATGCAAATGGTCCTCAATATCTCTGGGCAGTGAAGGTCACATGCTGCAAGGACTGTAATATATTCTGTCTGAAATGTATAAATGTATATAGTGATCCCTGTAAAGATAACAGCATGGACACACAGAAATATCTCTAGGGTGTGAGTGGCATTGAGTCATGAATGGTGATCCTGTGTTTATATTACCCTGTGTAAAAAAGGTAAAATATCGCACTTAATTAATGCATTTTAATCAAAAGACGCCAGCTAAACAGTTTCCAAACAACTAACAGCTAAAGTTGTTATCCTTGGTTTATTAATATTACTTGACCTTGACTACATCTGTGCATGTTCTCATTAACAAGGTGATTAACCTAGTCATAATAGTCTAGTCTCAGTTTTACCCGTTGGTTCTTCAGCTTGGTCTCCACTTCCTTGATATTGTCCGAGCCCTTAGGCTCATAGTTGGGAAGATTCCGTAGCCACTGGTCCATACTGACATAGGCATTACGATAGCCATTATAGGATGACTTGGCTTTTTGTAAGTTTTGTGATCTAAATTATAAAAAAAAAAAGACATTGCATTGATTCAATATTGCCTGCTGTTTAAGATGCAACTTTACTTTTAAAGGTAATATCAGTAATAGAGAAAAAAATAATCTGGATTGGCATGGCAGTTATTTAAATACAGCTCTTCAGCATTATATTTAAAGTGTAATTCATGAATTGTATTGATTTGTGTCTGTTCTTATATTTACTGATAGCAGCCATGCTGTAGCTGTTAAACAGACCTTACCCAGTTTCAGTGTTTCCTGTGGTGCTTTAGATAAGACATATTCAGCAAGTGCCCCGTAAATCCTAATTTTCAAAGCTAAATTAATAAAATACCATATCAGAATTTTTGAAAGCATGTTTGAATGTATGGTATCTATAAATGCATTTTTGGGGGAGTTTAAGTCCTTTCAAATCATGCTCTTCAACTGATGTTGAACCACAATTTCTATCACTTTCTATAGGTCACTAGGTGATGCTTCCGCCCTCCGGTAAATTTAGTCCAATGCGGTCAGAATCTCATGCTATGCTTAGTTCCCCCATTCTGTACCTGACCGTTGATAATGCATCCTTGTCAACTCAAACTACAGCAAACAGAACTGCAATACAGACTAATACTTGCAAAATAGAATTCATAGTACAGGCTATCTTCTCATGGGTTATTACCTGTTTTGGATTTGCTGGTCCAGCTGGGCATAGCGCTGATTGAGTTTGGAAACCTCCACCTCCTGCCGCTCGATGTCTGGACAATGCTCCTGGAAACGGTTGGCTAAGTTGTTGCACTTTAGTTTACAGTTATACAAGTTCTGTTCAGTCTCTGCAAGAACTCTCCTGTTTCTCTGCAGCTCTGAGCTCATTGCCTGAGTTAGCAAGGAAATAACAAGTCACATTCACAACTCTGGCACTGAAGGACTCCTACAGTAGGAGTTAATGGTGGTGAACAAAGACAGAAACAAAAAGAATGAAGAATAGACCAGAATCAGTTCTGTCCTATCTTGGCCATCTTTTCCCTATGGAATTTAACAAGCCAGCTTATATCTTTCCTCTGCTCATGATACAACACATAGTCAACAATAGTGAAGTTGGGTGAAATATCTAATCGCTCCATCTAGAAAACCATTTATAATATTAGGATATACATTATGTAATATGTTATCCTTTGTAGTATTAAAAAGAAAGCATAAAATGCTCCTTTTTCTTTACATTTCACTTAATAAAATAATTATGTTCTAAGACCTAAGACTTTTTGGCTTTAGTAACAATCCCTAAAAAAAGCTTTATTATTGTGTAGAGTTCGGCAGTGGGGTACGTAATGTACATGTAGTGCAGACATAGATCACTTTGTTTTACTTATATCTATGAGCAAGAATCTTTCCACCCCTTACTTGTTGGTGCATTTTCTACAATGCATTAAATTAACTTGGTTGCCTTACTTACCGACAGCTCCTGTAGCTTCCGGTCAATTCCTTGTTGGTCTTCTGGGATGGTGTCATCCAGAGAAAGCTTACTTTCATAATTGGTAAGAAGATCTCTACTCTTTTGTAGACTGCTTTCCAGCTGATTCGATCCTTCGATCCTAAAGATGCAAAAATCCAATAAGTAGTGCGATCATGAAAAATGTTTTCCATAGACAGGTACCACCACATGTTAAAACTGAATATCCTGAAAATGTTCAGTCGTGTAGACCAACCTTCCCGCTGTCATTAAAGTACAACTTATACTTCAACAACAGCTAGAGAGATGCAAGATTGCCCCAAACAACATAAATCAAATATATTGTTAATTTACAATGTCTAGAAGCACATACTTGTCCTGGGCTGATGTTAAAAGTTCGTTGACCTTCTCATACTTCTTGTTGGTTTCTCCCACTTTGCTCCTCAAGACGGGCAAAGATGACACTTCAGGAGACTTCTGAAGATAGGCCTCACACTCCTGCACTCGCTGGACCTTTTCAGGTTCAATACGTCGTACTTGATTTGAGATATTCTAAATAAGGCAAGTGAAATCACAGACATCAGTGAAGCACTTTCTCACAGTTTTCTTTTCTTTTCTGTATCCCTTCTTACAAGTAATTAGGTACTTAATATCTTTATGCTTAGCATGTCATTAATTAGCAGAAAGGATGAGCTCAACATTCTCACTTGTACACTGGATGCAGAAATATTACGTCATGGGACCCAAAGGAACCATATTAAATAAAATTTAAAGTTCTCGTAAGCCTATGTATCTCAGAAACATAAAATGACAAATGCTCCTCTATTTAACTACTAACAAAACAAAGGAATGTAATAATGATAAAGGTGCCAAGTTCACTACCATATCAAGGCACCCCTTAAAAACATTTCAATCTGCCACAGACCTTGAGTTCTTTCAGCCTTTCTGAACTATCTTGCACAGCTCGGTTTTGTTCTAGAGGGGGTCGGACTTGAGAGCAAATGGCTTTTTCTTGTCTGTCCAAGTCAGTGATAACCTTGTCTAGCCCAGCAAGGAGCTGGCGTCCTTGGTTCTCCTGTGTGCTTGTGGTAGCTGTAAAAATAATAGATTAGGTCAGTGCTGAATTTCTAAAGAAAATGACAGCCCCCTTCCTCTCCCCATGAAATTTGCTGTATTGCTACTGGTATAAATTGTGGGTCACGTGACCAAAAGTTTAGTCCAGCAAGGTTGGAAATCTGACTTGATCCTGCTGAAAATCAGCCCTGGATTATGTCAGTGCATTGCAGAGATATTAGAAAAACTGCCGTGTATTGTTCTGTTGTGCTTTCCCTGTTGATATTATAGCCACACAAACAATCTAAATAGCAAAGGCTACTGTTTGCCTGCTATGAAATTATATCCACAAATATATTTTTAAATCCAGAATTTGATATTTTGGTACCCTTGTTTCAGTAAATGTTACAACCTGCTCCACCTAATGTTTTCAAGAAAATAGAAGACTTGAACATTTTCAGTGATGGCTTGCTGGCCTAGATTTAGAAAAGAATACACTAAGATTGCTCAAGCTGTGAACTCAAGGGAACATTCTCCTTGCATTGGGTAAGAGTGGATAGAGGAAATGGGATAATGAAACCATAAGGGATAGGCATCATGGGAATTTTGGTGACAAGAAGAGAAATCCACATTGCATTAGAGAAGTGGTCTGGGGACCGGTTTTCCAGTTCTCCGATCCAGCAAAGGTTTGATGGACTTCCGGCCCCATGATGGTGACGTGCTTCCTGTGTTCGTGTCACTATTATGGGGCCCAGTGCCCGGCACTTGGGGACTCCATGTCACTGACAGCTTTCTATTGTCATTTGCCATGACTTGCCATTCTCAAGTCTCAGTCCTTAAAGGACTAGTAATGCCAGAAAAACGAATATTAATTTTTGGATTGGTGTGGCAGTTATTCCTATAATTAGCAATTAATCGGACTAGGCGGGAGGGGGTTGTCTACCTCACAGACAAAAGATGGCTGCAACCACAAAGATAAGAAACAAAGTCAAAACAACACAAATCATGAATTCAACTCCAAAGATAACATTTTTGCTGGTAAAATGAATAACTGCAAATCTGAATGGGATTTTAACAAAAGATTTCCCAGACAATCATCTAAAGTGTTTGTAATTCACTCTCTAACTTATATACATTTGCCAATTCACAGATCACATTGTGGAACAGCCTTTTACTTACTTTGGCTGATCTCCTTCTTTTGGTCTTCTAACCTCTTTATCAACGAAGTTTTTGTACCCACCATTTTTTGTTTCGTGGCTCGGTACTGGTTGGAGAGGCTGAGAAGTAGAATTGTCACAGTCAAAACAACAGGGTAAAAAGGCGGAATTTATCCACAGGGGTCATCTTTCCAAAGGTCATGCAGTCCATAGCAACCAGTCAGCTGTCCATTTACTGGTGTAAGGGACCTCGAAATGCAATAATTGGTTGCTATGGGTTACTAAACCTCTGCCCCGTTGATGAATTCCTCAGATAGAATTTTTGAAAAGTAAAGCAGCAAAGTAATGAGATCTAGTGAATGGTTAAAACAACAGTAAATTGTCAAAACAGCGGAAGAAGGTTATGTAGTGTGCGATTGCAGTTAATGTGTTAGGGGATATGTGATGTTAGCAGAAAGCACATGGATTAGACATTCATTATGGGATTATTATAGCATTAATATCAAACTTTATTTTTCCATTAAAATACGGTCTGTAGCAACCAGCGTACGTCTAATGTGTTTCACCCCCACATGGAACTCAATCGTAGTCTGCAATTTAGCGTGTTCTAGGCGTGGAACATGTTAGTTTTACACTGGTCGCTACAGCCCATATTTTTAATGAAAAAATAAGAGCTTTTTTATTTTACTGCATCAGAGTTTCGGAATCTAGTTTTCATTTGCATTGAGCCACTGTGAAACTCTCTCTTTCTCCCACAATGCCTGTCACATTTGGCATAAGGACGTAACAAGACACTGTTTGGTTATTGCACAGGTTACAGATGGCTACTGCTTGTTTCTATGATTATAGCATTAGCTGGGATCACAGGGAGCAGTTGCACAAGCAGTTAACGGAGCACTTATATAGTGGTTGCTAGGGAAGTGCCTCCAAGCAGTGGTTACAGGAGCAGTTGTGTGAAGAAGTAGATGGTATTGATAGGAGCAGTATGGGTACTTGTTATAGGGGAGGAATATAGAGGAACAAGTTAGGTTTCTTCACCATATGAAGTCCTACCTATCACCAAATGTTACAGCCTCTGGGTCAGTTGGGGGAATTGTGAAACAAACTGCGGGTGCAACCAAATTCTTTCCTCTGCTGTCCGTCAACTCCCATTTCTCTCCTCTATTGGCCTTCAGTGTGTAACTCGATCCGCGGCTGATTTCACCCTGCAGAGCACAAAGTAAGCGCCTCGAAAAAAGGATCGGAAATTCTTTCTTTATAAGGAATAAACCTACAGAGGTTATTTACCAGACAGCTGCTGTGATCACCAATTAGTTTTAGATGAACAAAAAATGCATTTCTCAAAAAAAGCATTTAATACACAGAAAATTGTAAACCTGAGCAGGTAAAGAAAATAAATGACAATAGAACATTATAAGTTATAGATAGTGGATAACTGGAGGTGGGATCTTGATCCAGGGAATTATTCTGATCCTTCAGTGTA
>WMED01001904.1:0-19312 GCA_019650415.1 Pipa parva
TCCATATCAGCCATCCTGACAGCGCAGAAAGGTACAGGAACAAAATTGAAGTAAGTGACAAGTCTCCAAAAATCCTCTCACAAAACTCTTCTCTTCACAGATTCTCTCAAGTAACAGAATTCTTGAAGTAAGGAAGCTTCCTGAGACAGGAAATGTATACACCTTTCCACACACTCCTGTAGCCAATCACATCACAGATGTGACTGGAGGGAAATTCCAACGAATCTTATAGGCTGTCCTGGCAGCCATGGCCCATACAACCCAAGGCCTGTTGATGTCGCAAGGCAGGTTGTCTGGGCAGACTTTATTGAAACTATCCCTTCTGTATTATAAACAAAAATGGCAGTGTGTATACAGGTATATACCAGTATAGGCAGCAGTGAATTACCCATTTTTCTTCAATCATAGGCCTAGTAGCTGCTGCCAACCTGCCTGTATAATACATACACCCTTGAATCCAAGGTTGTTTTTGGGGAACCTGAGACTAAGAGGATCCTGGTGAATTATATTTTAACAGTCTACAGTAGAGGGTATATTATTCCACAGATTAATAAATTACTGTATGCTGTGGCACCCTAACAATACAATTAAAACATATTATAAGGCTTGGTAAGACATGCTTAAAGGGTATAAAAAGTTTGAATAAAACATTATTTATATTTGACATGTATACACATAGAAAACCAACTTAAAAGTAAAAACGATTTTGGGATCAGTAGTACTTGTCTGTTGTTCAAACAGCCCTGTTCCCACAGCCTTCTGTGTAGAGGCTCTTCCTGTACAGTGCCAATAAGCCCCACCTTCAAAGTGACATCATATAACTGCTCAGAGAGTGTAGAATCCCTTTCCCTTCTCCTTACATAAAGCCTGTTCCTATCCCTGAGCATGCCCAGAGGAAAGCTGTTCGAATGCCTCCGTGGTTGGCTGTGGATAAGGGAATTCAAGGAAAGGAGGGGGTATGGCTACATACAGCAGGGAAATTGTTCAGAAGAAAGCAGTTACAGGGGGATATTGAGCCCTGCTGAATTAAGGGATGAGTCAGGAGTTTCTTAATCACTATATTGCTTGACAATACGTAAATTGGGCTTTCTTTATAGACAGGGTTTACATACCCTTTAATATCACAACCTATGAAGACTTATTATAATAACAAACTAAAGCCGTAAGATTACCAAGGGTTATAGAGGCTAGCAAGTGTTCAGTTATCTAGAGTTACTTCAAAAATAGGAAGGAGATGTCTCTGATTTGGCTGTATTTATAGCAAACAAGGGTTTTGAGCAATATATAATGATAAATAAAAGTATTATAAATACTTAGGTGCAACAAATGGGTTTAGAAGAGCTATAACCTAATGAGAAGACAGAACTCTCTTACAGAGTGCACACTATAACTTTATTGAGTGCATAAGTAAATCAAACATAGTGGATAAAATGTAAAAACACTTTAAAAAATATCCTAAACAGTACTTAATCTATCAGGGGAATACCATAGATGTAAAAAGGTATATAATTGTGTAGTACCATAGATGAACTAAGTCGGCATTAAATGATCTACATACACGTTTGTTATGTTCTCATAATTCATAGCTAATTTAACTCCTTGTTTAGATCATTTAGTGCCTACTTAGTCCATCTACACAATTATATACCTTTCACATCTATGGTATTCTCCCGATAGATTTAGTCCTTTAAGGACATTGTTTTTAAATTTTATCCACTATGCTTGGTTTGGCTGTATTAATAGTTAAAATTGTGATTATACCTTTTATATAGCTTACATTTCAGAACTTACCCGTCTCTTTCCAAAGAATTCTGCCTCTGTTACATAAGTATTTTTGTCTGCGCCAGCAAGATTAACTCTGGATTAGGATCAGATGTTTGGCTGCTATTAAGCACATGGTAAAATAACTAAAACTGAGCAACTTGACTACCTGAGAAACGTGACTACTACTTCTTTTAATGACACAGGTACTATGTTTACTCTGTGCCAGTGTCGCATTAAACCTCCAGTCCCAACTCATTTAATCACGGGTCTCAAACAAGCGGCCCAAGATCCTCAGGTGTCCCCTAAAGCTTTCAACTGCAGCCTGCAGGGCACTGGAGCTCCATAGCCATCCTCAGGACATCAGAGAGCAGGTTGGGGAGAAACATGTCTACCAGGCTTCCTTACCTGGTAGCGCAGGTCAGAAAGTGGTATTCAGTGGTTGGGGGCAGCACAAGAAATAATTGGCAGGGAGTAGAACTTATCAAATTTGAAAGGAAAGTTATTTCTATGAAGTCACTGTAAAAATGTCATTTTTGAAGTTGAATTCCTGATTTTGTTTCTTAGGGTGGATTCTTTCTTTCTGCTAATAGCAACCATATTTTATAAATGGGGTTTATTGGGGCACTTCATGAATATGTATTACGTAAAGCACCATAGAAAACAATGGGAATAGGTGCGAGTTTTTTATTTAACAAATATGGCTGCAGCTAGCAAATAGGAAAACCAAATCTACAGCAATACACATCAAGAATGTAACTTTAAAGTGCACCTCAAAACTAATACTAATTTAGTTTGTACTAATGAAATAAATGTTTTGTAAATATACAGTATATGTATTTTTTAAAATTTACCTTTAAACAGCTATTCTCTCTGTCATCTTTCCTGTCAACCTGCCTTTTCTTTCCAGAGTGTCAGGTGGGAGGGGCTAAATAATGATTGACATTATAGCTCCTTCAATCAGAACCCTTAAATCACAGTCTAGCAGGGTTCTGATTGAAAGAGCTATAATGTCAGTCATCATTTAGTCTCACCCACCCAACATGGGAAAGAAAAGGCAGGCTGACAGGGAAGATGACAGAGAGAATAGCTGTTAAAGGTACATTTTTAAAAAAATACATATATATTTACAAATCATTTATTTCATTAGTACAAACTAAATTAGTATTAGAGTTTTGAGGTGACAGGTACACTTTAAGAAGTACATCTGCACAAGCACTATTCAGGAATAACTGCTATCAGTCCAAAAGTGTAGTGTGTATTACCATCTCATCTTTTCATTATTCCTCTGTTTCACCCTTAACACATCTTGGTTTATTTCAGTTTCTTCATAAAATGGTTGCTAATGTGGTGTTGATACTTGGACTTATTTATGGTAATCACAACCTTAAGGAATGGGTGACCAAGATGGGTTATCTGGAAACTAATTATTGTGTGATGAATTTGATGACCTTTGCTGGTAATTCCACTGTATAAGGCAGTGATGGTGAACCTTTTTGGCACTAAGTGATGAAAAGGTGACCACTCACCAGCTACTTCCCCTTAAGTGCAGGCACTGATGAGTGATGTCATTGTGTTGGGGGAGGAGTGCTCCCCAGTGGTCTTTCAGTGTAGGCCACGGATATGACCTGAAAATTGTCAGGTCAGTTCCGCGGCCTGCACTGAAAGACCACTCGCTCGCTGGGGGAATCAGGAATACCAGTGGTGGCGATACTGCGCTCCATAAGTTGCCACCACTGGTATATGGTATACTGCTTCACATCAACTACAAAACATGTAAATAAGAAGCTGAAAAAAGTTTATTGGAGTTTAATTGTATCCAAGAAAAAAAATTACATTAATCTCAGCATTTGTTTTTAAATTAGTCATTACATCATTAAATTCAGTAGGTCATTAAAGGCAATGTAAAGTTGTGAACCATTTCTGACATTTCTATAGCATATTGCTTTTGTTTTTTTAGTTTTCCTGCTATTGCCACCTACATTATTGTTATGCTGCTATTATCTTGGGAAATGTTTCATCCAGTACTCAGTTTTAGTGACTATGAAGAAATTGTTGCAGCCTAGCTAAGGTTCAAATGCAGTATTCAGTACAGAAATGTACTTAAGAGCTAGCTGTAGTGAATTTAGTAGATAATAGCTTAAAAAAACTAAAGAAAAATGTTAAGTAAATTAGAACAATGTTTGTTTTGGGATAAGCACTGAAATTAAAAAAAAAAAAAGATAGTTTTAGACTTTAGTTCCCCTTTTATAACAAATTAAACCTGATGAAATTCTTTGTTTACTATATTATATGGTTCCAGCACCTCTTAGTAACCGTGGCACTTCATACACACAAAACAGAAATACATAAAGCCACAACACATGAAAATATAATGAAAGAAATCTGAATTGAAGCCTATGATGAGCACACATTTTAGCAACAAAGTAAATCATCAGAAACAAGTGGTTAGTGGGTCACAGTTTTTTTCTGCCAAGATACAGCAGGCTTAACCTTCTCACTAACATAAGTAAATGTTAAGTGCAATCTGTTTAGGATTTAACTGTGAGGTTAGCACAGCATGGTCATGCCCTTAAAGTGAATAAGCTATTCCAACAATGAAAACATTTACCCAACACCTTGATGCTTTTTTTAATATACTATCCATTTGGAACAGCATGTTTTAGACATTCTCAGGGAGAACGTACCATGTGATTTATATCATTGTTCTGTTTTTACAGCTTGCTGATGACAGGGTGAGGTAATTCTACTACAATTTTTCCTACGTTTTTCCCCATATACATGTAATCTACAGCACGGAATACGGAATCCAAACCAGTGAACCTGCCTTCTGGCGAAAGATCTCCATAGTCCACTTCGCAAACCAGTTCTCCATTTTGATACAGTTTTAACAAAGACATTATTGCTTCTTTATACTCTGTTAAGTAATGGCTTAAGAAAAATCCATGAATGCTTGCAGACTTCTTTAGTAACACTGCAGGTAAAGCTGATGCTTTTACGGGCAAAAGGCCTTGAGAGGTTTGATAACCTGATACAAACCCAATAATTATTAGGCGACCTTTAATGGCTAAATTTGTGACTGATATATCAAACATTTCTCCACCAACAGACTCATATACAACATCTAAGCCCCCTGGAAACTTATTCCTGAGTACAGAGCCAAGGTTTTCTGTTTTATAGTTTATTGGAAAGTCACAGCCAATTGATTTGAGAAATCCAGCCTTTTCATCTGATGAACAAGTACCAATAACTAAACATTTTGCTTTTTTTGCAAGTTGTACTGCAAATTGGCCTGTTCCTCCAGCTGCTGCAGTCACTAGAACCTTCTTTCCTTCAGATAATTGCCCCATCTCTTTGAGACTGATGTAAGCTGTGGTACCGCTAATCAGCAGGGTTAAAAACTCTGGTTTTGCTGAAGGTACTGGGACTGCTATTTTTGCAGGTACAACAGTATATTCAGCAAAGGAACCAGCTTGTACATAGGCTACAGTCTGGCCAACTGTGTATGTTTTACTGGCACTGAGCCCCAAGGCTACTACTTCACCAATCCCTTCAAATCCAGCATCAAATGGAGGTTTGACAGAAGCGTCATATCGGCCAGATGAGTAGTTTATATCCGATGCATTGATACCAACAAACCTAAAGTGTGAAAAAAGGGGAAAAAAATAAAATATTACTCAGTTAAAAATGATCTTGATAAAATTCCTAGTGACTATGAGCAGATTCATGTACCCAACATATGCATAAAAGATTGCCTGTCAAATATTATTTACCAAAAACAGCTACATCATAAGAGGATTATGAAATATGAATGTACATCTATTAGAAAAGACTTTACACTACGATGCAAACTTCCTTTTCATACTTGCCATTTGGACTCCTCTTGAGACCAATTCTTTGTTATTCTATTTGTACCAATATGTCATGTTCTACACTGTTTAACAGTGCTGTAAGAAATACTTGACACTTATAAATGTAATACAAGATTGTCTATTTAATGATAGATTAAAGCAACATGAAATTAATGTGCATGCATCCTCCCAACTAATGCTACTGAAAAATATCAGGATCTACTACTACTGCATACTTGTTCCTGCTACATCAACAATTTTTCAACTTCTTGTTGGGTTTTCTTTTATATTATTAAACTTACATTTTTTAAAAGTCATAGTCAGTTTTGTCCTTGTTGTGGCTGTGTCTACTCCTTTCTTGTCAAAAAATACAGATATACTGTCATGCCCTAACATAGATATTTGCTTTCTTTATAAAAGAGCATGAGTCATAAGGGTCATAGACTTATTATCTGAACTAAATAGGATTTCTGGTGTTTACACTACCATAGCAAGTAGATGTATTTAGCAGCTTTGATTACATTATATAGAAGCCAGTGTGTATGGACACAATCTTTAAAACATGAACCTGATGAGGTGTTGGCAGGAATAGTGGGCAATTGAAGGATGACAACAGATCAACACATACAAAAATATCTGTGAAATGCCACGATTTAAGAAAACAGTAATTCAAGAAAACCACTACAGTTTTCTGTGCAGCTGTCTGATTAAAACACCCCTGTTAATAATTTCAATATTGAACATTTTATTTCAAATTTAACAATATGCCCCTATAAGTGATGCTCAGTGCCCATGTGTGCTCCCTTTGTATTCAGTACACCTCAACATTTGAACCTTGCTCAATAGCCTTCCAATAGCCTCCCATATTTGCACCTAGCAATACTTCTCCCTTCTCAACATTATTAAATTGCTACTCATTCGACACTGCTGGGCAAAGGGTTGCTGAACAACCTACAGAAGGCTGCCAGGTAGATGTAGAAATAGAAAATGTATCTTATATATATTGCTGTTCTACGGTAGTTGTAGTTATTGAAACATCTCCTAATTTGTTTCAGTGTTGAACTTTGACATCCATTTGGTATGCTTACTGATGCTAGCCATCAGAAAGAGATGGGCTTGTATTCTATTCTATCCTTCTATTCTGCCTCTCTTCTATCTGACATTTAAGCCAGGGAAGAGACAGCAGCACCAAAGAAGAAAACTTCCCATATACCATTATAAATAAAGGCATGATTATCCAGAATAAAATCTGCATGATTTCAAAAAAAAAAAAAAAATACAATACTTTCTGGGCTTGCTGATTCTAGTAATACTTTTGTTTTACTGCAAGTTCAATTGAGAAGTGGTACTGGGGATGTCAGGGCAGGTTACTTTTTATGCAGCAGATTATAATATATCTGCAAATAGATAATCATCAGAAACGAGGATGAGAATTTCAGCTTCATAGTTTTATTTTAGAAAATTCTGTTTGAAAATAAACGTCATGTAAAACATCATAAACAAATACATCCAATAGTGTTCTGTATTTTAGGATATCATATATAACTATATAGTTCAGAGCATATCAGTATTATTCACTGCCATAATTAAAGCAAAAATAATTTTCCACTAAACCTCCTTAAAGGGTCAACAATACCAAATTTAAAAAAAAAAAAAAATCCAACTTAAATTGGCATGGTAGTTATTCTTATATAACACTGATAAAAATGTTAACTTTTAAGTCAAAATTCTGATTACCATTGTTTTGAGTTTGCTTTTCTTTGTTGCTGCAGTCATCTTTTATCAATCTTTATTCAATCTGTGCTTTCTATAATTCTGAAACGTGCTTATTAAGTTTAAAATGCAACTATATAGCTATAATATGTATCATCTAAAAAACACCATTAAAAAAAAACAATGGGGCTGGGTGAGGTCTATTTAACAACATGGGCTGCTATCAATGTAGATAAAACAGACAGAAAGAAATAAAAGTCTTGAATTTAACTTCAAAGATAACATTTTTCCAAGTGTTGTATTCAAGAAACTGTTATGCTAATGCAAAGAGAATTCTTAATGTTCTGGGGTCACTACTGGTCCTTTAACTTAAAGCCTGTTTTGTCCTATTGTTTGCTACAGAGATTTAGATAATACATATTTACAAAGTACCCCCAAAAACCCCAGGAGAAGAATAAAAACAGAGACACAACAAAATCAATTAAAATCACGAGTTTAAATTCAAAGATAACATATTGCATAGGGATAACTGACATGCCAATTTAGATAGATATTTTTTTCTCTGGTGTTATTGGTCCTTTAATGTTTTAAGGCATGTGTTCTGAAATGGAAATTATGTAAAATGATACTGTATTTCACATAACACACTATGTGGGAAATAGAGGTATCATCTGTACCAATTAGAGGTATAACTTGGAAACTCTGGAACTCAAGCTACAGAGAATCATATTAATGATACAGGCCCCACCCAACCTTTTACCAACTCACCAATGGTATTCTTTCAGCTATTTTTTAATCCACATTATATTCAGAATATAATTTCTCTACTGAATAACCATGTGTTATGCTATTTTTTAAAACATCCGGATTTCTTGTTAATAAGAAAGAAGACTGGAGGAACCTGGTCTAAGCAATGTTTTTCTTACAGTAAATATCGTATTTGGAATCTTTTATGGCAAATTCTCAGTTCAGGGGTTGATAAATACGCTCTAAAAACTTGATAAAAAGCCATAAAGCATAAAATATTGCAGAACACTTCAGGTGGCCTTTTCCAAGGTGTCCAAGTTCTCCAGTTACAAACACAAAGCAATAATTTATAAACTGCTTGTAAGGTATGTTACCAGCAGTCTGAGTTTTAACATAAGAAAAACTCCAGAAAGACCATGAGAAAATAGAAAGGGAATGGGACATTTCAGAAAAATGACTTGCGTTTACTTACATCATCTGAATGAAAAATGACAATCATTAAAAACAGTATATTTTTTCCCAAAAAAACGTATTTTCAGAATATAAAATAAATGCATAAAATGTGTGTTGGTTGTACAAATAAGATATTTTTTAAAAAATCATGGAAAAAAAACACAAAGAAAAATAAGATTTTGTGTCTGTCACTCCATACAATTTTATTATTTAGTATTTTTACTAAGAGAAAAATAGAGTCAGACAGACAGCTATGGCAAAACTGATGGAATTTCTGAACTGAAATCTGAGCAGCACATGAAGAGTGAATAAGTCTGTTTCTAGATATGAAATCAGAAATACTTTCCAGAATCATGTGTTTGGAACATCTGCTGGATATGCCATGCAGAATTATTAAAGAGAGATTAGGTAGGAATTTCTTTGGAAATGTACATTATTTAGAAGCATATACTAATCAAACAAGAGAGAAGTTTTGAGAGCTTTAAAGACTGCAGTCACTTATGTTGTATCAGTAGCAAAATGTGTTTTAGCTACAGTGTAACCTCAAAAAACCAGTGCTGTTAGTAAAATGTAGAATCCCAGGGTTTAAAAGATCTCAGGTGGGTTGATAATAAATTTTAAAAAAGAAACCATTAGTAAAGAATACATTTATGAATAATGCTCCCACCTGCCAGATTTACAAATAGTTCTAGGTGTTTTTGTAAATATTATCGCTAAGGTGATTGTGTTCTGAGTGCCTTGTAAACAACGGGGCATCCTGACTTGCAGCAACTGAATTCAGCTGCAGAATCAGTACAGACAGATGCAGGATTTTTCCCACCCTGGAGTCCTTCGAGTTTCCTAAATACAAACCAGGGATTGGTCATGCACAAGACTAACTTCGCTCCCTAAATGGGAAGGGAAGGAGGAGAGACTGGGGGCACAGCATATTAACCCCTATAATGTTAAAGTGGCAGCAAACAAGCTGCAGGCGCCTTTCTAGTAAGAGGGTTAATTACTGGGAAATAATAAATCACAGCCTGATATCCCCACCCAGTAAAAGGCTTGGGGGGGTGGGGGGGTTGATAGTAAAACGCACCTTCCTCATAAGAGTTAAAGTTAGACATTATTGCCTTTCCAATCCTCAGCAGGAGAAAGTTAACCCTGTCAATGCTGGGTCGCTTGGAGGGGAAAGCATAGGAAACAAAAGAGTCCGAAATGGGCAATGGTAGAGAAAGAGTGTATTTTACACTGTAGCAAATTGCTAGGGTTAGAGGGTAGGAAGCACAGGGAGCAGCAGTTGGGCAGACTCCTCGCAGACTGTTAGTAAACTCCTGCTGTACACATGTACTAACTAAAACTGAAATCCCAATCAGAACAAATAGGAGAGAAGCGCAGATCAGCTGCGGGGGGGTTACATTCACTGTACAGAGGGAAGCACTCGGGCCAAATGACATCACAACGCGTTTATATCACTGGGGAGACCGCAGCAAGGAATTCCTCCTTCACGGGTCACCGGCAGAGTGTGCAGGTAGGCAAGCGATGCTACAGGAGGCAAGCTAGACTGGGCAGTTCACACGAGAGACAAGTGCAGGGCATGCGACTAGGTCACCATCCCTATCAGTTATCTGGGTCGGTGAGATCCAGGAAACTCTACAACCACCGCTATTCCTTTATCAAACTATACAAACTGACTTCACTGTATTAAATGCACCCCACTGCATGGCTATTATTGTATTTATTCCTAACCTCACGCAGAGCATTTTCATTTTACTTTAAATATTCCTCTCACTAGTTAAAATAATAGGTAAAAAAAAAAAATAATCAGGAATGGGCAGCAACTATTTTATTGTCTAATGTGTCAAATAATTATTCTATCCCAGAATATAAATAGCAACGCTATTCAGTCCCAACTAAAATGTAATTAACTTAAACTAAACGGATTAGGGCATTTTTTTTTATATAAAAATACAAAGTATACATTTGATGATCAGAATAACTAAGAAAAAAAAATTGTGTAGCTTTAGAAATATGTAAAGCTTGATAATAGATCTGAAAATTAAGGTTTTAAAGAAAACAAACAGAAGTTATGGGGAGAAGGATGAAAGGAAAATATCGCATCAATAGACAAATAAATACAGATGGTACTCAAATCTATTATTTCTATTAAAATTCCCTTCTAATTACTCTATACCTCGTGTTAATGAGATAATCACATAAAAAAGAAATCCTATAAAATAAATGTAACCTCTCAGCACACTGGGACTGAAATTAAAGTAATTCGCCATCACTATGCTACATCCAGTTGCATCAAATAAACTACTTTCAAAGGCATGGAAACAGATACCCCTTTTATTCCCCAACATATTAATTATAATGTATTCCAACTCTGCCTCCCGAATGATACATTTCCAATATTTTTAGGCAACGTTTTAATGGTTTCTTCTCATTTAAAAAAAAATAAAATAAAATAAGGGAAATTGTAACATGGGTTCAGAGTGAATTATATTAATATAAATGTCTGCTAGTGTTAAAATACTATTTACACAGATTGTATTTCCTACTCTAAAGAAAAAATATTTCCTTTATCAAGATATTTGTGTAATCGTATATTTGAATAACTTCAAGACTGTTTAAGTTTGTATTTAGTCTCTTTATCATTCATATAAAATTGATGGTTGTCTGTAGGACTGCAGCAACTAAGCAGCATTTTATAGGTGCTTAACATATAGTGGGAACTGGGGTCACGGAAGCTGCGATTTTTCTATCCACTTGGGCAAAAGCTAAAGATAGATTGGGTTCAGGCTAACCATTTACTTTTATAGCAGCCGTTCATATCTTCACTCTACTGAACAGGAACATATTGTGACTTCACATTGTGTATCCCATTCATTTAGCAGAGAAGGGGATGCCACACCCACACGGTTTTTGGTAAGTGAGTAAGGGTTAACCCACCTACCAAATTAACAAAAAAATAATGCACCGCAAGGATAGATAGGAGCAAGGAGATGCTGCTAGATGTCAGCTTCTTAATGTGGCTGATCAAACCTCGGGCGTGGTGTGATGTAAGAGATAAACTCACACATTGATGAAACAAACGGTGACAGCCCTTTTAAATGCATTATAAATAAACTTTAGAAGACGGATCCTATAAAACCTTAGTTAACCTCGGTATTGCAATCTCCCATTATACTATGTCCGGTGCCATCCCCCAGTACCTTTCGGTATTACTAAACTTAAAGGAGAATGCACCCCGCTTATTTATGCACCCCCCCCCCCCCCCCCCCCCCCCTCCCCCTTTGTAGTTAGATTTCAGCTGGAACATCCGTTATTTGTGACATCACTTGAGTTCGACTTCATAGCGCCCATTGTCTCGTGTGAACTGCACTATGTACTTAATATTAAGCCACGTGGGTAATATAAATATATCTCCGCATTTCTAATTCAGCAACTGCAAATTAATCCTACAAACAAAATAGCAACAGGGCTGGTATAGGCAGTGTCTTGTGAGCCCCGCTGTAATTTAAGAATGAATGGAATGAAGCAGTACCAATCCATCTTATTTACTCTTCACCACATCCAGTTCTGTTAAAAGCCTGAGATTTACACTACATGTATGGAGACTACATTAGGGTATGAATAAAGTGCTGAGAGTACATAAGGCATAAATCCAGGGCAGCGTGGCGATCAAGCAAAACATAATGGAAGAGTTACAGGTTAAGTGTAACGAGTTCATTCTCCTGTTCTGCCTGTAGGGCGCGTTTCCCTGGGGTGAGAAGGCTATGATCTGGAGGATAGAGACTGTTTGGAAAGAGAAAGTAGACTGAGATTTCCGTAGGATTCTGGGCTTTCTAATACAGCTGACTACAGATAAACAAGCCTCACTCTCATTACAGTTAGTACTGGATTTTAACCCCCCACCACAAGCACAGCCTCCAGAGCCAACCTGCACCCCCCCCCCTTCCTCCCAAGGCACACTTGTACCAGACTGGCAGGTGAGTAATCGGGTGGTATCATCAGGATGCGCGTGACTGCAGCTGGCCTCTAAGGCTAACACTCACTGGTGTGCTTGTGAGACCACATCTCACGTCCACTGAAAACAATGCTATTAAAGTAAAATAAATCGCAGTCGCCAGATGGCGGCCGGCTCAACTTATTCTGGGATACCCTTAACAAGACCTGCGGCTGGAAAGTGTTTCGTGTGCCAGGGTGTTTATCTGACCGAGATTTATTTTGTTCAGACCAACGTGTGCCTTGTGGTTATTATTACATGGCATAGACACACCCCAGCTAGGGCCGAAGCACAGTGTAAGATACTAGGTTACTTTATCTTTCCTGGATGGAACACGCTGTAAGATGACAGGTTAGTTTAACTTTCCTGGCTGGAGCCCAGGGGTGTAACGGGCAAGTCCTGTGCTTTATCTGGCATATTACCTGGCATGGGTATACCCTAGCTGGAGGAGCACACTGTAAGATAAGTTAGTTGGGGGTGCATTGAGCTAGTCATGTGCTTATTATTACCTGGCATGGGCATAACCCAACTGGAGGAGGTGCTTATTATTCCCTGGCATGGACATACCCCAACTGGTGGAGCACAGTGTAAGATAATAAGTTAGTTGGGGGTGTAATGAGCTAGTCCTGTGCTTTATCTGGCATGGACATACCCCAGCTGGTGGAGCACACTGTAAGATACTAGGTTAGTTGGGGGTGTAATGAGCTAGTCCTGTGCTTTATCTGGCATGGACATACCCCAGCTGGTGGAGCACACTGTAAGATACTAGGTTAGCTGGGGGTGTAACGGGCAAGCCGTGTGTACTGCATGTCTAGAACTTATTTCTTATGATAAAGAAGTGCAAGTACAGGGGATACGGTTCAGTGACGGGGCACAGGTTACATTAACAGTCTGGTGTGGGACACACGGGGGCGTGTCAGGCTGTTGCACAGTGGACTGTGTCTGCACTGACATAGCTGGTGAATGACATCAATATCAAGTTGCTCACCGGTTCCTGATGAGGAGTTCTCCATCCCCGGGCACTGGCACTGGGGCGTTAGGAATTAAAGTAACAGCCTGCCTGAAGTTGGGACTGAGCTGGGTCACCAGCAGCTTTTTCATAGAGCTGGGGATGTTAGAGCCTTGGAAATCCACGAAGTGATGTGTGTAGGACATATCCACGATGGGCCGTGAGGAGGGAGAAAGTACAGGCCAATGTCTTGCGCTTTGCCACCAGCCGCGACCCAGTAGCAGCGATCGTGCCCTGATCCGCAGCAGGCTCATGTTGGGAGAAGTGCACTTTGTACCCAGTGACACAGTGGTGCCACCCCCTATTCGCACAGTGCAAACAGGCCAGCGCCCGGCGCTCTGCTGTACAGGCAAAGGCAAGCACACTATGTAACCCAAATAAATAATTAGGCGGGTCTCCCAATGCAAAACTGGCACAGCCTTACTACTGCCTGCTCCCTCCCACCCTCCCTCTCTACTCTGGAAAGATAGAATGGCGGCCAAGTCCCCCAGAGCTGCGCTTCCCCCCCTGACCCGTCACTGAACTAAAACAGGAAGAAAAGTTCAAACTGACTCGTCTCGTAACTTCCCATGTGGCAATGCGCGAGGTTCCGCACTCACCAACCCAGCGCGTGTAGCGAGTCCCGGACAGCGCTGCTGGTGTCTAGTACAGTACAGAGTCAGTCACATGATCCAGTAGAGAGTCAGTCACATGATCCAGTATAGTCACATGATCCAGTACATGTACAGGGTCTCTACCTGTAAACACTTCTAATCTGTTCATTTGAATTCAAACTTCACTAAAATGGCGAGAGTGTCAGGTGTCTAGTTTGTGCCTGTTCCTGTGGTTGCTCTGCTAACGGTCTAGGTACCAATTAGCCAAAGGCTACAGTGTTCCACGTGTGACTGCTGCTGCTGACAATAGAAGTTCTCTAGTCGGGGGGGGGCGTTGCGCTTTTATAAGGTATTGACCTCTGACCCGATATAAACCGAGCTATCTGTCCTATGGAAGTGAGTGGCTGCACTGGGATAAAGTAAGATCGTTTTCACGGTGCTGAGGAATAATCGCTTTTGCTGTGGTCCCTCCTCTTCCCGTGCGAAACGTTTACTTCCCAGGCAAGGTGATACCAAGCAACCCTGAGCCTCTCCAAGCTGGGGGGAAAGTAGCGGCAGAAAAACCTCTCATCATCAGAGGAAAGTGTGGGGCGATAAGGAAGGGAGGGGAGATTTAGCCCAGGCAGTCTATATGGAAGCGTGTGACCGTCTGTTTGGGCTGAGAAAGCATTGGCTTGTGTCATACAAAAATACATCCCCCCTTTACACTACCCTTTCTCTGTTCTGTGCATTGGACAATCTAATTTGTTTAATGAGATCATCATAGCAGGTACATGTGTATGTTACTGCTTTCCTGATCTAAACATAAGTGTTTAATAAACTGCAGAACAGTGTTGTCTATATACACTTACTTTATCTACTGATAGAAACATTTTTGAGTAAAACTTTTTATCAGAGCTTTATTTCTCCGACTTCTGTAAACTTGGATCATTCACTGTGCACTAATGCTGTTATGGGAGTAATTCTGACGACCCATTGTGCAGTGTTTATAATACCCCCCCCCCCCCCCCCCCCCCCCACTGCCTTACTATTGGGATTGCAAATGGGGAACACTGCTGAAAAGGTTCTAGATCAGTGGTTCTTAACCGGGGTTCGGTGAGTCGGTCTCGGGGGTTCAGCGGAGCCTCTGCCACGGAGGTCAAGAGATTTATTACTAAAGAAGGGTTCAGTGAATGTGCATATTAAACTGGTGGGTTCGGTACCTCAAACAAGCTTAAGAACCACTGTTCTAGATGATCAAAAGCATCACATTGCCCCTACATCCTAGTTGGACTTTTTATTCTAATTACTGTAATTTGGTCACCCATTGTTTACAAATGTTATAGCAATGTAATAAAAAATAATTAGGGATATATTATATATAACATTGCTTGTAGTGAACATTGTCTATTAATTTCCTGTGCTTTATTCTTACCAAAAACCACAGTCGTAATACTGAGCTGTGTTGTTTTGGAATCCAAGGTGAGGGTGCCAAAATGTACCCCTTTTCACAAGCAAGATTTCTGTGCCTTGTTTGTTAATAGGTAAGATTTGGGGGGTTTATTTACTTAAGATCGAATTGTTGTGTATAGATGCAAATTCGCCAGATAAAGACAGTCGCAATAGGCTTTACTGTCGCAATCGCGTCTTTATTAGAATATTGTCGCAGTCGCAACTTTATTATGGGAGAATTGTTGCAATCTTAACATTAAAAAATTGCTGCAACTTTACAATGGGGAAATTGTCGCAGATTTGCTATGGGAATCCACTGTTTGATAATTCAACAGTCGAATTCACACCTTAGTGAATAACCCCCTTGCAGTTTGAGTGCTGCTAGTAGAATTCTGCTGGGTGGGGAAACTGTTGAAATGTAAAAAAAAAAGCTACATGTGTATATTGTATTTATTGGTAAAGGGTTACCCTGAGCTGGAGATATTTCATCTTCTTGCACAGTGTCACTTAAAAAGTAGTTTTGCAATTCATTTTTTTTTTTTTATTTCTTGTTTTTGTAAGCAAACACCTTTTTCACCTGTCTGCTGCCTGTGCATCTTTGACAAAGCCACATGCTGGAGGCCGGAATAGTGACCGAATGTATTGCTAGCCAATCTATTTCCTTTTTAGTTCAGATTTCATTTTGAATTGGCTGATAACTGGCCCACCCACCAACCTCAGTCAAGAAGATCTACAGGAGATAGGTATGTAAGTAAGGAATTGTTTTGCTTAAAAAAGCAGAAAAAGATAAACACATATTTTAAACTACTTTTATATATCACTGTGCAAGTAAGTAAAAAGTAATCTCCAGTCTGCAGAATGTCTTCTCGCACTGATTTTCTAAAAAGGGGATTTCCAGCCTCCATAGCAAGCATATTAAACAACTTATCAGCCTGTTTCATCAGTTTTTTTTGTAATATGTTGTTTCCTGTAAATGGTGAAGCACTTCTTTTAGAAAGATTATGCATTACTACATGCCTGCTTGATCACCTTATATAAACCACCTGGTGGGATACTGTATAACAAATGGCTGCATAGTCTTGCAATAAGGAAAGTAACTAGTAACATGTTTTTGTCAATTGCAGCAGAAGCCCTTTACAATGTTACAATGCAGTACAATACAATCACAAACCAGGTAGAAAAATTGTATTATCTTGCCTGCTCTAGAGGCTGGAAACCCCCTTTACAGGAACAAGGTAGTCACCAACTGTCCTGTCCTTGTTGAATAAATGCTTTTTTTTTTGCAGCATATATTATTTATTTACTTTCATCCCTTTTAAATGTATTGCCAGTTTTTTTTTTTTTTACTGAAGATTCTTCTGTCTCTCACCTACCTCGTCTTCAGCAGTTCAATTTAAACCCTGAAATCAGAGATTTAATTGAAAGATTTGAGAATTCTGAATAACAAGTCAGAATCTTGCAGGTGTGTACTGCTGCCCACCTGCTCAGTTCTGATTATTTTTCACAGAATTCTGAAACCTGTGGATCAAGCCAGTGTCACAGGATGCCAAACTGGTCAGCCAAGGAGGAAGTAGGTGTGAGAGAGAATGTGGCTGTAAATTTTTAAAAAGTAAATCAATTTTAATAAAAAAATAATTTATTTAACATAGGTAGTTAGATTAACTATTGTTTTGAGAGTGGAATGTTTTTTTAAAACAGGGCAAATTTTTAAATAAGTTCTATTAACTCATAGTAACCAATTACTTGGTTACTATGAGTTAATAGAACTCAATTAACTAATAGAACTAATTACCTAATAGAATTAACTAATAGAACTCAAATAGAACTCAGAATTCAATTAGCAGTTGGAATTCACTGGTAAAGGACAGGTAGAATAATCAAAGCAAACATTTGATTGGTTTCTACAGTGTCAGATTGGGGGTTCTTTGGATAACTGGGAGGCTCCGTTGCACGTGATGTATGATATGACATGGCACAGCCAGAGAGAAGGAGTCTCATTCTTATCAGGCTCGGACGCCTGGAATTTTCCCAGTGTCCCGGCAGGCCAGTCCGACACTAGGTGGCCTAGACCTCTCTCAAGAATTGTCCCTGTTGATTTCCCCTTTGTGTCATCTTCTTATATAGTGCTTCTTCAAGTTAACATTTTTTTCCTTATGGAACCAAATGTTGTTAGTTTGACATAAAAAATTAGTCATTGATGGGAGAGCTCAGTTGCATCCATTAAGGTTACTCATATTATTGGCCAGCATGAACATCAAGATTGATTTGTAAGCACAAGGGAATTTATTTCTTTGTACAATGACACTGACTACAAAATCCACTAAACATCAAAACACCTTGTATGTACATTCAGTTTGAAACTATGCAGATCAAGACTTTTTTGTATATGATGTACTTTGGTTCATTAGCAGCAGTATTACCATAACTTCCAGTTCTTCAGTGAAAATCAATAAACTATGCCTAATCTGGTGAAATAACATATTCATGGGATTCTTCAACCTTTCTCTAACAGATTACAAGGTTGCATCCAACATTGGTAGAGGTTAAAGGAACAATAAACTTTCTGAATTATTATACATAAAATGTGTAAAACATTTATATAAGATTAAAAGCACTACATACATTTTAGAAAACATCTTTAATGAAGAATTACTGTAACCCGGGCTGATTTTCAGCTGGGTCACGCCAGGTTGGCAACTCAATTTGAATATTGTTTGGGTCCCTTAACTGCATCATGTAACCTGGAGAAGGTAAAGCATTGTTCTTGCTTGTGGGAGTTGAAATGTTTTAGAGACTCAGAACTGACTGTAACACTTTATCACCAACTGTGCTGATTGGAATGATGAGTGCCCCTGCAGCTGATTGAACAAAAGGGATGATAACTGGTGTAAAATAAATTTTTTTCTAGAAGGGATTAAAATGGGAATTTGTAACTGTTTTGACAATATAAATAACTTTGCGTTGTATCAATTAACTCACTACTATTATGGTTCCACTTAGGGTTTATATATATATATATATATATATATATATATATGACCTTAATCATAATGGGCTTTTAGTGTCCCTTTAATGGCTAATCCACTATGCCTACATGTTCAGTTCAATTAATTCAATTCAGGCACCTATACAATGCCTTTGGCCACGTCCTCAGTGTACCATGATGGTCAATCTCTGATATTACCATACGCATGGAAAAAATAAAACATAATTTTGTGACTGCTGAAATTGTGTAGAAACTCACTATTGAATTCACTTTTAGGCCTCTTACATTACAGTTAAAGAACTGAAACAGCTGAACTAAAATTAGAGTAAAACCTTTAGTGAGAATAAGGTCTTTCTATTAAGTTTGTTTTTTTTTTTTTTTGCTTTCTTGCAATCCTATTTATTTACAGCCACAGATTTGTCTGTATTGTTGGTACAGGGAGTTCCCCACCTATAAATTTCTAATGAATTGTATCTCCAAGCAAAGCAGTAGAAGATCCACTTTTGCAAACTCCCATGTGAGCTGGATGATGATGATCATCCATTATTTTTGTTTAACAAGCAATGTATTTCAATACAGAAGGTATACACACACAAAACTTCTGCTTCATCCACACATGTTTAGAAGAAGCAAGACCTCTTGCAACACCATATTCCAAACCAAGAGAACATAAAAGAAGAATGAAAAGTATGTTACTCAGTTATGTGATGCACCTAACAAATTGATATATTAAACCTCCTTTAAACGCTGTCATGTTGTTTATCTTTAAAGAGACAG